>JAULUF010000005.1:11127500-11255000 GCA_031834385.1 Semotilus atromaculatus | reverse complement strand
TTTGAACATGAAGCTTTTTTGCTTCAGAGCTATTGCACAGGATTTCGTATTGTCCATTGCACTTCATTATTTCTATTTCATACAATATATAAAAATAAAATAATGAAAAATACTGTGTAAGTATCACTACAGCCTAAAAGTTGAACTTTTACATGCGCATGGCAGTTTCAGTGTTCTTGTAGACCTATCTGTATATTTGTGTCTTACACTATTTGTGATCTTGAAAAGCTATGGAATAGTCTATAAAAGCTATTGAATATTATTTTGACCAATAAAGGTTCAATACTGGAAGTGTACTTTCTGTCTCTATGTATGTTGCACTTCCATTTGCACTCCCACTAGTATACAAATTATATGATCAATAAGTTATGACAACATACTGGTTGCATTAATGCGTCAAAATAAGTTAAGCAATTTTCAACTTTTTTTGTAAGGTATACAAGCTTCAAGAGTCATTTTTTCAAGTCAGTTTAATGTAACTTAAGTTGAATTGACTTACCGCGTAAACATCCAAGTTAATTGTAGGCTACTTAATTAAGGCAACAACATTTTTTACAGTGTAGTAACTTTCTTTTCAAAACAATTTGAACCAAAGAAAGTAAGAAAGAAAGAAAGAAAAAAGTAAGCAAGAAAGAAAGAAAGAAATGTGTGATTTTTAAGTCGCTAGACAGTAAAGTCTGAATGACAAAACCACGCCCTCTCCATTCATTCCTATCTGTCGTTGACGGGATGATCTTATTGGTTCACGGAGATCACATGTCCCTGTTCCAGCTTAGCGCACTCGCACGCTGATTCTCTTTAGCTGCAGAATAGTGGACGGGCGCATCTTTGTCGAGGCATTGGTGAGTAACGTTAGATAAAAAATCTTTAAAATGACGTGGTTTCAAATGTTTTAGCTGCAAATAACCCGATATAAGAATTCTCATTTGCTCTAAATGTGTTGTTTTAACACTTATAGCAATATGCAGTGAAAATGTATACATTTGTTCAGCAAACGGCTATGGCTAGCAGTTAGCACGATAGCTCTTCATGAGTTTTACAAAAACAGCGATAATTGAGCATTACGTGATCATTTTGTCTTACATTTACGCCTGAATCAATAAAATAGTCTTCTATTTTGTCTCATTGTGTAGTTAAATGATAATTCTGACAAAGTTAAATTAGTTTTTTTGGGGGAGGGTCACGACCATTTTATCTCATTCGGTATCTCTGGCCGTATCTCAAAACCAAATGCGTACCTTGCTTAGAAATTATGTTTTGGCGTCAATAGCAAGATTTTCGTGCAAATCGTAATTTTACCATCAGGAATGACACCTTAAAGATCAGTGGTTTTATTAAATGGCGGTAATGGTAGATGTTTGAGCACACCGGTCCCCATTGTTTGGCTGCACTAACGTTAAAATGGCCGCACACATCTGTGATGTATACTGCGTTTTCCTTGTTTACTTCCACTGTGTGTTCATTTTGATACAATTTCACCTGAAATGGTGCGTACATTGAATATGTAAGAGAGATGTTTTTTATTTTTATTAATCATATTTTTACCGATCCGTTTTAGATTTTATAGTTACGGGGTTTGTTTGGGCGTCAACAAGTGCATGTTAAATATAACCGAGACACATTATGCCAAATTAAAGTCTTCATAGCAATGAAGCAATAATATTTATTTTAAGTAGTACAGTGAAATTATCGTTTAAGTCTGATCATTACACATTTTTGTCATTCTTTTCACATCAATGCTCAGGTCATTTTCTAAAATGCCAAAAAATGTCGTTGTAATATTTGGAAATCAGTCTCACTAGAGCAAAATCAAAGCTTTTTTTTTATTAAATGCATTGGTATATTTTTTTTACTTTAATATAATACAAAGGTTTTCAAACTGGGGTCAGGGGGCCTTGAGGGAGTGCTGGGGGATCTGTGAACAAGTTTTTAAAGAGACACTGTAAAAATCAGGCTGGAAAATTGTCTAAATTAAAAAATACATTTTATATGTAAAATTATCTAAATAAAAATCATATAAATAATACATAACAGCACTGTAGTGAATAAAGTACCATAGTATGAACTAAATGTTGTTTTTTTGCTCCATTTTTATATATATATATATTTTTTTTTTTTCCACAGTATAAATTTGATCTTTAACATGCAAATACACTGCTGCCTTTTACTTTTTTCGGATTATAAATTTAGTATGGTTTTATACCAATAGTAGTCTAGTTAGAAGTTGCAGAATTGAGATGGTTCACTTGTGAATTGTGAGATCAACAAACATTTACTGACAATTTAAGGAGCTGTGAATGACAAAAACATTCTGCCCAGATAAAAAGGTGAGAATGGCACTTGTGCGACAATAGCAGGAAATGAGTTTGAGGTTTCAGGAAATGCAAAAAATCCCATTCTTTTTAGTTATAATGGCACCAGGAAGTCATGTCAGTCAAATGTTTTAATTGTATATCCGTTTTCAGTCTAGTAAATAAAAAGGGGTTTGAGTTTCTGAGCTGGTTGTGGTCTCTTAGACCTGGATGATATTATGGGTTGTATTGTGAGCCACTGTCTCCTTGGCGATCCTGAATATGTGATGCTCCTGTGGTCTGTGAACATTGGCAAGGATGCACACAGAAGGATTATATGGATTTAGCCTAGGCCTTGCTTTGTTGATTCTGATATCAGAATTGCTCTTACGGGGTTTGCACTTTATCTCTTTTGAATTTTTGCTTTAATGTTAACCACCAAGACAATCACAAACACATGTTTTGTATCGTGGAACCGCTTCCTGTGTTTAACAAATGTAAACATGACTATTTTGTACCATATTCTGATTGAAACGGTCTTTAAAATAGCTGTGAAAGAATTTTACCATTTAGGTTTCAGCTGATTATATAACGTATAATGAAAGTAAGTATATTGAATAATGAAAACTGATTGTTTTTCGTCACAGACCAACTGGAGCAGCATTTCTCTGCCACATTTAGACCAACACTGCCAAACTGAAGAACTACTTTGTACCCATCATGGTAAAGTATACGTATTTCAATGCTTCTACATTCTAAGAATGTATTTGTTTGCTAATATGAAGTCTCTCAATAATTGCTAATTTCACTAAAGCTAATTACCCTATCTAGAACTAATTAATTATAGTAATAATATGCCCGATACACAGCACAAATTCAAATTATATAGGAAATGTGAGTTTTTGTTTTTTGTTTATTAATATTGAGAAGAGTTAAAAATTAATTTTTCAAATACACCACTGTTCAGAAGTTTGGCATCTTTATGAAGGTTTTTTGAAACCTCTTATGGTCAAAGGCTGTATTTGATTTTAAAAAAAAATAGTAAGAACACTATTTTTGTAAAATATTATGATTTGTAATAACTTTAAATAAAAGCCTGATAACGGAGCTCTTTTGAATGTAATAGAAATGAGTTGTTCAGTTCATCAGTTGTTGCCTTGGTAAAGCAAGAGTTTTCAGATGATATGAGATGTAAATAGAGATCGTGTTATGGAGGATGATCAAATATTTATTTTACTTTTATAAGTAATTAGTTTACGTTGCTCAAAAACCGTGCTTAGCGTTTGTAATCACACTGTACTGTACCAGGCTCAAGTGGAAATATAACTGGAACCATTCCTTACCGTTCTTAGAACCGTTCAACCTAACCGTGGAGAAGCAGCTATAGTATTCATTTGTTTAAAAAAAAAAAAACGTTTGAAAGGAAGTGTATGCGCCCAACCTTTTGTTTAAATTAATGTGTATTGTTAATATGTAATGTGTATATATTAAGTTATATATGTATATAAATGAATGTAATGTATATTCATGGTTTTCTGTCTTTGTTTCCATGAAGCCTCCTCCTCTTCGTCATCGTTCCATGCGCATCTTTGTGAATGATGACCGTCATGTGATGGCTAAGCATTCGGCCATCTATCCCACCCAGGAGGAGCTGGAGGGCGTGCAGAACATGGTGTCCCACACTGAACGTGCCCTCAAGGCTGTCTCTGATTGGCTGGACGATCAGGAGAAAGGAAATACCAAAGGGATTACATTGGAGTCCGATGGAGACGGCGAGAAGGAGACGTCAGTGATCTTTTAATTTCATCTTCTCTGTTGTGAATACGATTAGTTATTGGTGTGAGTTAATATCTTTCATGTAACTCCATATTTTGTCCTCCAGTGAACCAAAGTCCATGGATCAGCCCACGCGTTCCCTGCGTGGAGTCATGCGTGTGGGGCTGGTAGCTAAAGGTCTCCTGCTGAAGGGAGATCTTGACCTGGAGCTTGTACTGTTGTGCAAAGACAAACCCACCATCACCTTGCTGAAGAAAGTGGCAGAGAACCTCGCTGTGCAGCTTAAGGTATACCTGCATCTATAATTTTAACATTTTGAACATTTTCTAAAAAGGCAGAATGTATAAATCATGTGGAAACCTCATTGATCTGTCCTGCAGCTCATCACAGAGGAAAAATATGACGTTAAACCTTGTATCCGTGATGCCACCATTGTCATCAAAAACTCTAAAGAGCCACCGCTGACCCTCACCATTCACTTGACTTCACCCCTCGTGAGGGAGGAGGCTGAGAAGCAGGCTGCCGGGGGTAGGTTCGAAATCACGTGCCTTATGGTTCCTCTAACCACCCCCACAACCCCAGAAACAGCAAATGCAGATGGGATGGACTCAGGCAGGGATATTGTTTATTGGGCCTTCAATGGAGCTTGGGGATGTTGTGTACAGACTAGTCATCTAACACAGATTATGTTTACTGCCACCTGAAGTCTCACAGTTCCATGCAGCATGATGTTAGTGTTGACGGCCCAATATACAGTAACATAAGTGATGGGTAAAGCGATGATGGGTAAAGTTCCAGGAGAGTTTACTGAAGGCTTACTGAGAATTAAGAAACAAAATCACAAACCTTGTTGTTTGCATGTGTTCATATAATGGAGAAGAAATGGAACAGTTTGCATTGCAGCAAAAATGAGAAGCAGAAGTATTGTCGAGCTCTGGTTTGTTCACCAGGTCTTGTTGACAGAGACTGGACGGAGGGCAGGAGGGTTATAGATAATGCTAGACATTAGGACACAATGTAACAAAAAGATTAGACTCAATAAAATACAGCCTGATAATATATGGTCACAGTATCTCAACGAATCTGTAGTTAAGAGCATCGTGTGCAGACTTGAGTCTAGTAAAGAGCTTTTTCAGGGCTACAAGGTTGGAGGGGGAAATAACAAAATAAAAACATGTTTTGTGAGAAAACAATTGACCTTTCGCTAAACCCTGCATTGCAATCCAATCTTCGCTGCTTTAGCTGTTCTACATTTTATCTGACAAGTTTCTGGTCTTTTCTGACGTTTGTCCATAGAAGTTCTGTCCGTTTGCATAATTTATGTACGATTTTATCCAAAATATGGGAAAATGTTATTGCTCAATCCTTTAAATTGACAAGTGTATTGGACTTAAAACGGTTGTAATGCCTACATTTGTGCCTAACTTGATGTTAATAACTGAATGTCATGTTTATGATCTATTCTAGTAGTTAGAGAGACGATAGAAACAGTTTATTCATCCTACAATCCCTTTAAAAAGAAGCTTCTCCCTTTTCTTTTGAATTTCTGCTGTTTTTAGTTATTTTACTGTAACTAAATGTCTTTAAAGACAAATGACAGATAATGTCACAGTTTAATCCAATCCTTGCAATCAAGTTTTACCAATTTTTGAACACATTTTACTGAAAAAAAAAAAGCCCAAATCTCTAATTGGTTCTTTTGAAACTCATCTGAGTGTAGCAACCATAACCAGGGGTGGCAGGGCTTAGCGAAGGGTCAATTTGGAGCAAATTTGAGGCTGAACTCAAAGCCTAGCCCTATCTGTGACCCCATGATTAGTGACGCCTGCCTTTGACCATCACAAGCCATCAGTTTTGCTGCAGTGTGGACTCGTTTTAATCATACCTCTTGTGTATCTGACTACTGCTGCCTGTGGTTCAAAATCTGATTCTCTCTGTCAAGCCTTCTAGTTTGTCAATTTTAGGGACGCTGGACCTTTGACCAACTGGACGCTCTCTGTCTCGGAAGGGGCAAGGCAGTGCACCCAGAAAAACAAACAAGGGGGCGAGGGGGAGGGGTTCCCCCATGTCACACCAACACACAAATGACCTCAGTTCTCACTGATACATATACTTAGCCAGACAAGAACCTCCCAACAACATTCACTCACTGTGCACCTTCATGCCTCAAAATACAGCTGCAGGGGTTCTGTTCCAAATCATAGTGAGCCGCCTACCTAGACGCCATCTACAGGTGAAGACTGTGTCAGTCAGTTGGCAGGAAATTGCTGTCAAAATCTTTTGTGGTTAAGGCTATTCCAGTTCTTTGCATACATTGATGCATTTTGATCCAAAGCGATATGATGGTTTTATGGCGACCTCAGTTAAATATTTTATTTAAAATGTGTGATCACATAAATTGTCGTTTTATACAAATATTTATTTTATCCATTATTGTTGAAATGGTTCCGTCTTAATATTTCTGTGTACTGTATGTTTTGGTACTTGGATGTATTCGAATAAGTTAGAATGCTTTTAAATGTAAGTTAATTTGATTTGAATGATCTCTAGCCTACTAAACGAAATTCTTATATGTAAAACATTTAAAATTATTATGATTTAATCAAAAGTCTCATTCAATATATTTAAGTTGAAAATAAGTTAGGAAACGAATAGATTAAGCCATTTTATTGTCAATTGTCGCCTCACTTGGGTTTGGGACAGAGCCGAATGCTCCGCCCACTTGTAGGTTTCTGTCCTTGCTGTTGTGAACTTGCACAGGAAGGGTTGCTTTTGTTTGGGGGGGTTCCCCCCCCTCTCCCCTCCACTGCCTTTGGTAGGGGTCATCTGCCTCCTCCCCCCTGGCCGTGAGACAGAAAAACCCCTTGGTCAAACTGTACCTTGTCTTCTTATTCCACCTGCCAATAGAAACGCTATCAGTCAACGATCCCCCGGATGTACTGGACAGGCAGAAATGCCTGACTGCCTTGGCGTCCCTCCGCCACGCCAAGTGGTTCCAGGTTTGCATCTTGTCTTTATTTGTCTTCTAGTAGTTGAGTTTGTTTTTAATTTTGTATCTGTGTTAACCTTATTTCATGCTGTTTTGTTTTTTTTGTTTTTTTTTCAGTTTGTGTGAATTTCCTTTCAGTGTATCTGTGTAGATTTTATTTATGGGAGTGTATTTGCCTCTGGTAAAATGTCACATACTTGCTGGTTAGGTTTGAGTTGCGTTGCCAAGGACGTCTTTGTCAATGCTGTCTGACCTCTGCCTGGCTAATTTAACTAATTATCACCTCGATAAACTGTTTATTACCCTTTTGACATGTCATCAACTGCCACTTTTACGGTCCAGTTTAATAATTCATGTTTTTGATCACCTTCATTTTAAATGTAAATATTTTAATGGAAGTGTCGGGTGCAATATTTCTGAAGCCAGCCGCGCCGTTCGACAACTTGACAGTTGTAGTTTATCGTTCCTGATGTCATTTCTTTATTGTAATATTCTTGGTTCAATGCATCAATGCAACTTTGACGACAAACATTAAAATGCACCACTTTTCTAAAGTCTAGCCATGACACTTGTGTAAAGTTAACTCTTGCAAAAGACTGTAGCTTTTGCATTAGACATGCAAGGAAAACCAGAAAGGGATGATTTGTCCCGCCAAGTCTATCATGGTTTCCAAAAAAAAAAAAAACAGTAAGAAAATGTTTTTCAACATAGATAATAAATAAATGCAGGACTAATATGCAAAAATTTATTGCTTTAATAGTATTGCTAAATTATAATAAGATTACTGTTTTTACTGCATTTTTATCAAATAAATGCAGCCTTGGTGAGCATAGATGACCAAATCTTACTGACCCCAAACTTTTGAATGCCAATATAATTATCCATAAAGCACTAGATGATAAAAAAATAATAGTTGCTTTTGTAACTTTATAGATCAAATAATAAACAGTGGTTTCCCATTCGTTCCCGTTGCTGAACAAACAGGTGTTATGGCACAAATGTTGCATGCTAAGCTTTTATTGAACTCTTAGAACATTATTATAAGATGAGACGTTTTACTGCAATAGCCTGCAAAAATCTCACATTGTTTTGGCTTTGTCAGCTTTTTTTCATGCTGAAAAGGAATATTGCACCTTTTCCGCCATTTTAGCGTATCCATGCTTTCATTGATGCCCTGCAGTGCTTTAAACATGCAGCTGCATTTCCCAGATCCTCTAGAACATTCTCACTTCTATCAACTCTTATTTAATATCTAATCAGAAGGCCAGCCCCAAACACAAGCTCTGTGTTTTTCATCTCTTCAGCATAATGTATTTAATCTGCTCTTAATATCTGTCATATATAGTTTCTCAACTGAGTAATATGCTTTTTTTTTTGTACCTCTTAATCATTCGTCACCCTCTTTATATCGTTAATGCTTATCGACACATTATTCAGTATCGGCAAATCTCACCCCTTTTGTTTGTTTGTTTATTGCTTTGGTGTTGTGCCACATTGAGTCCATGAGATAAACCGGTGGATTGTATCCCTCCTGCTTTTGTCTCTAGGCCAGGGCTAATGGGCTCCGCTCCTGTGTGATCGTCATCCGTATCCTTAGGGACCTCTGTGCTCGTGTTCCCACCTGGGGCCCTTTGCGAGGATGGGTAAGTACAAAAACAACCAAAGAACATGCGATGAATAATGTTTTTTTTTAAACTGCAGCTTAAGCTGGTGTAAATTTATACATCGTTTCCATTATGGTGCAAAACAGTGCTGCATAATAGAAAATGAGTGTTCATTTCTAATCAGACTGCGGATGCGTCCAAAGTCACATTCTCTGAGTAGTTAATTGTTGTGAATGAGTAATTACTTCATGATTTTAGTAATTGTACTTATGACTTAAAAAAAAAAGTATGTTCGATGTAGTATGAGTGTAGTCCGGACGTACTACATTCGCTATGTTATCATGTGACCTTCCAAATAATATATGAATTTATTTCATTACAATTTACATGGATATTCAAGGAGGAAATAACTAAATAAAATTTTCCATGTAAATGTGTATCCATTTTAGCTATAAGCATTGGTCTTTTTTTCTTGATATGAATAGGCAAACCTTTCATTTATATGTTGGCATCCATGTAATGCATCTAATTTCTTGAAGCCCTTAGAACTGCTATGCGAGAAGGCGATTGGCACTGGGAATCGGCCAATGGGAGCAGGAGAAGCTCTCCGCAGAGTTCTTGAGTGTCTTGCATCTGGAATCCTCATGGCTGGTAAGAATCAAAATCTTAACATCTAAAATAGATTAGTGCGTATGGCAGTAATGCAGCAGACCATTTTGAATCCATTCAACCCCTTTAGCTGTGAAATTTACTAGTTACTGTTGTTGTATTAACCAGTCATCGGTATAATGAATGATTGAGAAGTATAGTATACTACAAAAATGCTTTTGAAATTTTTGTCTGCTTTCAGATGGTTCAGGCATTTGCGACCCTTGTGAAAAGGAAGCAACTGATGCCATCAGTCACATGGATCGCCAGCAGCGGGAGGACGTCACTCAGAGTGCTCAGGTTTGTCAATAAATTATTCAGCTTTTTTAAATTACATTTGTGCATTCATTTGTTTAGAGATCTCATTTGAGCTCTATGGGTGACATTGTCGTCTTTTTGATTGACAGCATGCCTTAAGGCTTTCAGCTTTTGGACAGCTGCACAAAGTACTTGGAATGGATCCGCTTCCTTCAAAAATGCCCAGAAAACCTCGGAGTGACACTCCTATTGACTACACGGGTAAGATGGAGTGTCTGTGGATATTTTTCATTACTTGATGAATGATTTTGTGTGAAACTTGATTTTTTTTTTGTGTGTGTGTCTTATCTGCATAGTTCAAATCCCACCCAGCACAACCTATGTTCCTCCAATGAAACGCCCCATGGAGGAGGAGGAGTCCACTGATGAGAAGAATCCAAACAAGAAGAAGAAGAAATTGCAAAAGAAATGTAAATGTTCTTCATTTCGTTTGTTCACTTCATTTCAGTTCAGTTCTTCATCTTCACTTGTATTCTGCTGTTTAGCTCCAGAGGATAAGGCAGAGCCACCACAGGCCATGAATGCCCTGATGCGTCTGAACCAGCTGAAGCCGGGTCTACAGTACAAACTCATCTCTCAGACCGGGCCTGTCCATGTGCCGGTGTTCACAATGGCTGTAGAGGTGGACGGGAAGAACTTTGAAGCTTCTGGTCCCTCTAAACGCACTGCTAAACTACACGTAGCTGTCAAAGTAAGAAACTGATGAATTATTTGACTTGGTTTGAAACACTTTAAAGTTTGTTTTTTTGCCATAAACAAACCTTTTTTTTTTAATGAATTTCTTGATTCAGAATCTTTCAAATGTAATAATGACTTTCCTTTTTAACAGAAATAATCATAGTGAAAAACTAAAATCTGTGGATTTTACCTGTGAACTTTTATAGCCCTAGCAGAAACTAATTTAATTTCTTCTCCAGGTCTTGCAAGATATGGGTCTGCCAACGGGAGTGGAGCAAAAAGTAGCTGAACAGGTGAAACAGGAGGAGCCAGTGACCACACAGGAGACTTTGCCCCCAGTGACCCAAATGGAGCCAGAAACGGTGCCAACCTCAGAAAGCCCCACTGATGAGGTATTTAAGATCATCTTTATAACGTGAACCCAGATAGTGGCTTTTAAGGACAAATTTGTAATTACTACAGATTCCACTACATTTTATTTTTGGAAAATGATTAGCCTAATAATGACCAAGCAATTTTATACCATAGTCTGTCTGAATACTCTATTCTGATTACCATTCTATTTTAATGTGCTGTTGAAGCGCACACACACACCACTCTCGAACAAAGTGACAGTAAAGACATTTATAATAAATGCTGCTCTTTTGAACTTTTGGTTCAAATAATTTTTTGACATTACGGTTTTTACTGTATTTAAGAGCATAAGAGACCGAAACCAAACTTTTAAATGTAATAATTTGCTTTAATTGTCATGCTTTTCTAGCCTGGCATGCCAGACCTACATCACGATGTTAGGTCTGGGAACTCTCCGTTGACAGGGCTCAATACGAGGGGCGGGATAAACGGTTGTCTTTCAAATTCCCTCTGCACGCAATAGGACAGCGCTACAACCAACCAGAGCAATGAAGAAGTTGACGTCTTTTGTATATTCCTTTTATTAAAATGACTCAAGTGCCGTTCTTTGTTCATGTTTCAAAGAAAAGTTTAACTTTAAATCCTCAAGAGTTGCGGTCAAAGCCGATTCGAAAGAGATCTGTTCGCCAGCAGCCATTCTTTGTTTTCAAGTAGCAGTGAACCGTCGCAACTCTGTCGTCATTAAGCCCGCGCGCCGACTCTATACACGATGTAATTGGCCTGACCAGAGTTCGGTTTTTCCAGCTAAAACGTCTATGGAGAGTTGCTAGACTACACTCGTTGCGAAATAATTTTTGCAGCCGCTAGGTGGAGTCTAGATTTCTAGGCTAATGCTATTCATGAAGGAAAGTGCAAATTAAACTTTGATTTAATTTGGACTTGTTAGTCACATCAAACCTCCAGTGTTGTGTGTTATTGGATATTATAAGAGCATGTTTCTTTGCTCTCTCAGAGCGCTCGGCAGCAGGGGCCTATCCTTACAAAACATGGAAAGAACCCTGTCATGGAGCTCAATGAAAAACGCAGAGGACTGAAGTACGAGCTCATCTCTGAGACCGGTGGAAGCCACGACAAACGCTTCGTCATGGAGGTGAGGGCACTTCGTCAGAGATGCATTCTAGTTTACTTATCGCTTCCTTTCTAAGGTCGATGTCACAGCACAGATTCACAGTATTTATTCTAGACTGATAAAATATCCATGCCTTCTGTTTTTCATTCCTGCCTCCAGGTGGAGATCGACGGACAGAAGTTTCAGGGTACCGGGTCCAATAAAAAGGTGGCGAAGGCCTACGCCGCACTGGCAGCCCTGGAGAAGCTCTTCCCAGAGGGCTCCAACTCAGAGGCAAACAAAAAAAAGAAAATGGCTCCAATGGTACATCGTTGTTATTCTGTGTTCAGTGACATTGAAATCTCCTCTTATATATTCTCTCTTTAATGGTCTGATTTGGTGGCTGCAGCACCCCACTGGTTTTGGGATGGTGAGTGGGCCTCCTGCTGACATGATGGCTAATCCCAGGGGCAGAGGGAGAGGACGTGGCAGGGGCCGAGGCCGGGGATTTAACAATGGCGGAGGATTCAATCAAGGTACACCAGTGCTCTCTGCAAGCATCACTTTGTTTTAAGGATTTGGACAAACCTTAACCGTAAGAGACCCAGTGTAGCAGAATTGCAAGTTTGTATAAAACAAATAACTAATTTTAACTAAAAATGGCTAAAACTACACACCAGTACCTGTCACTCTGAAATTGATCAACAATTACTGCCAAAAACTGCCACAATTCTTAACACTTTCGGAACACATTTATATATTTACAAAGTGTTTGACGTCCAATTTTTTTAAATTGTCTTTTTTATATTGTGGAAAGGTTTAGATGCCTTGACATTTTCCAGATTCTTTTTTCAGTGCTGTTTAGTCATTGTCTTATTAATGTATTTTGTTTTAGTTTAGCTCTATTAAAATTGCATTAAATATGTTTTGATATGAATATATTGAGGACCCAGAAAAGCGCTATATAAATGTAACTAATTATATTTATTGCATAATTTAAATTAGCCTTAGTGATATTCCTAAACTTTCCATGACTGGTTAATGTATTTTTCAAATACATTTGTGTGCTAATTTGAGTTATGAATTAAAAAAATTCACTTAGTTTATCAAATAATAGTGGTGACAAAAATAAATGTTCAGTGTTGCAATTTTTTGCAAGGTTTTTAACATTTTTTTTCCCCAATGTAAATTTAGCCTAAACAACAAATTGTTGCCTAAAGACATGTTAAGGGGTGAAAAGAAATACATGTTGAATATCAATGCTTGGGTCTCTGTCTACTTAACGCCCATCCTGCACTGTTTGGGCTATGAACATACGTTCACCTCAAATTATGTCTAAACTGCTTTGCAGACAATAAAACAAAAGTCCTGTTTACTGGCATTTGAACATGTATATTCTTGTCCTCTTTCAGGTGGATATGGGACATATGGATATGGCGGCAATAACTCTGGCTACAGTGAGTGTTTTCCTGTTTGTTACTGGGGCCATTGATATGTACTTATTTTCATTTTAATTTAATACCCATTGTCTTTATATCAAAATTTTTCTCTAGCCGTAAGACTTGTATTAATGGTACAAGTTATTGCCATTTTAATTTCCTCATTTATTTTTGAATTTCTCTTAAGTAAAGAAGTCTTTGCACATAGCCCTGGATGTATTAAAACCGCTACTCTAGTTGTTTTTAGGACATTTTTGATGATGTCTTTGAGTTTATATAGGTATTCGTTATTGTATTTTCCTTTTTGATTTTACATTTCTCTGCTTTGTTGTGCCATGGGACGCAAACTTTCCTCGGCGAAAAACGAGAAATGTTCCCAACATGCCAACGCCACTCTTTCTGAGGAAAGCCGCCTTGAGGGTGACCGGAGCAGAGAAATCTAAAAAAAAAAAAAAAAAAAACCTATCTTTGACCTTAATGATAACTGATTGACATCATATGCCCGGTGACATTTGTCATGGCATGCCGAACACAGAAGACGTCTAATTCTGTGCTTCTCTGCTCTGTCTCACCCTTTAGGTGACTTTGTCTCAGACTCCTATGGCTACCACGAGTTTGCGACATAAACCGCCCTGTTTTCAATAAGCACACAAACGTGAAATGAACAATAGAGACCGAGGGGGAAAAACACTGGTTACCCGCATTTTGAACTCGTTTCCTCGTGATGTATCACCCACAATCTCACCTCAAAAAAACCTGCACCCACCGATCAACTAACACTGTGGATGTGAATGGGAGTTTCTGCCTACAGTTGCTATGGAAAATCTGACATTATCTGTGCCACAATCAGTGCAGTCGAGTAGTCTGATTGGCTGATGGAGGGTCACAAAAGTAGCGGACTGACATTTCATCATGACCGTATCTTCACTGCAGCTCTGAATCACTGTATAAGCCATTTTTTGCCTACAGTTTAGTTGTTTTTCCTGGAATGTTCCCGGTGAATTTTTTTTCTAAAATATGAAGTAACTTCTATACATTGCCATGTTTTTAAAAAAATTTTTTTCAAGTTTATTTATTTTTCTTTTTTTAATTGTGGTAAAATCCATTGTTTGTGAATGAGTTGGCACAGATTTTTTATTTAATTCTGTGAACCATTGAACAAACGCAGGTATATTTGGTGCATTTTTGTTTTTTTTAAATTGATGTTTGTGGATTACTTTACTTTTTGCAATAAATTTGAGTTACTTTACAAACCTTTATCTATGTAAAGTTTCTTTGAATATATCTTGAAAAATAGTTTTGCATCAGGTTTAGCAAAGATGTTTTTGTGGGAAATTTTAGCTGGTATTATGATTGAATTGAGGCTTTTTGCCAAATGCTTTGGCAGAACTAAAATCTTCAATAAAAAAAATGCATATACACATGCTATATTGGCGCAGTTGCTTTCAGACCACTCGCAAGTTTTAGAAAACAAAATTAGTGCAAATCCACGTAGACTTTGAGCACACAGAATTTCTTCAACACTGCATTGTCGTGAAATGACATCACACTCAAACAAAACCAATTCAACATGGAAATGTATTAATAAATAGTTAAATGCATTATACTCCACTTTCCTGCAGTGCTTTAAACCTGTAGTGTTAAGGTTTGTTCAATTCAAAGGTCAAGCCATGACTTTTAGTCTTCTATTGGATATCTGTCTTCATGTGATACAAATTCGCAGGTCAGAATTCGGCAAAATTTGTAGCAGTGAAACGACTGCACGAGCTTGCATTTTCCGGCCTTTAGCCATTTGAATGGAAAGAAAAGTACAGCGTTGACCGTTCCATTGCCATAAAGCAAGAAAATGCAGATTAGTCTATTTTATTGAACCTCCATTGTTCATCCAGTCAATGACGCAAGATATTAAGAACATGTCCTATCCCAGTTTCATTTTTGTTAACGTTAAATTAAGACTCTGTATGGATGTTAATTTTGTACAAAGTTGCGTTGGACAGTAATATGTTTTTAACCTAAAACTTTAAAGCACAAAAAAAATGATGATCCTGTGAAAGCCTTCAGATTTATGCTGTGAACTGAATCACAATGAATGTCCCTCTGAGCAGTCTCTTTAACTTGTACTGTGTTATTCCGCTTCAGATTTCTATAATAACGGAGGGTCTAATGGCGGATCGGTGTCCTCAGGTCCTGGAGCGTCAGGTCCGGGCACAAACGCTGCTTCTGTCGGGGCAGCAGGAGGAGCGGGCGGCTTTGGCTCATATTACCAGAGTGACGGCGGGTTCACCTCCCCTACCGGAACCCCCAAACCACCCGTTAAGAAGCCGCCCATGCACCAAAACAAGCCTCAAGGACCCGGAGCAGGACAAGGGACTTCCTTTGGTCAGTATGGCCAGGGCTTCGGACAGAAGAAGAACTTCGGCCAGGCTCAAGGTGGAGGAGGAAACTTCAACTACAGCACTGCTTATCCCTCACAGGTGACCGGAGGACAGGACTACAGCTATGAAGGTGATGGAAACATTGTGATTTATGCTGATTTCACATGCTATTGGAATTAACTTAAATATGAGCTTCCTAGTCGGAATTTAATTGGACCTGAACGACCTATAAAGTTGTATTGACTACTGGGGAACTCTGAGATCATTTTGATGCCCAACTTTGCAAGTTATGAGAGCAGTAAATGACTGACTGAAAGTAGTGCATATTTACATATTCAATAGGCTTCAAATGGTTGTTCATATGTTTTATACACCATTAAAATGGCATGTATTTGACCGAAATTCCAAAATGACTATCTAGATAGCGAGGTGAATGATTATATAGTTGGACGCTTCATTTTTATTAAATATTAGGGGTGTCACGATTCTCCAAATCCTCGATTCGATTACATTTTCGATTCCAAGGTCACGGTTCGATTCGATTCTCGATTTTTTTCATTTTTTTTTAAAGCACAGTGTGCTATGCCATTTTTAGACTTTTATGAAATATAATATATGACATTTGTTCGCAATGTACCACACTACATTGTCAAATTTAAAACATTTATTAACAAAATAATAATGTCACAATAACTTATATCTTCAGTCAATTAGAAACTTAAGCAAAATAATTTGCCATGTAGTTTCTCTTTTGTAACTGCAGTCTTATTCACAGATGATGACATTCAAGTTCACAACAAAACAAACACGGTTTAACAGATACATCTATGTTTTCCTTGCTTTACCTCGGTCTTAAAGTAAAAACATGACTGTGAAAAATATTATTTAATGTAGTATTTAATTAAATGCATTTATGATGAATAACATTTTCATGTCAAATTATGTTCATTTTGACCACGAACTGTGCGCTGTCACTTTAACACAGCGCGTGCAGCAGAAATAGACTCGGTGCGGAAATGAACGACACTCGACTCAGATTCATACTGTTCTGAGTCTGCTGTTTTTGTCAATTTAAAGTTTTAATTAAAAAAGTGTAAGAATATGGTACACGCACAGTAGCAGAGCTTGCAAACTGTGGCTTTTTTGAAGCGCAAACTTTGAACGCGAATGTGGAAGTTGTCAACATAACTCACTGAAAATCACGAATACTCCCACTGTCCCACTTCAGTGAAAGAGGAGGGGGTTCAAGTCCTGTCGATGGGTCTCCTGCGTCTGCAGTTGCCATGCTATCTTTTGACTGGTTGTATACATAGGCTGTATACTATAGCTAGGTAGAGGACTCGGACTCGCAGCACTTCACTTTTTCCCGCTTTGCAAACCGACTGGACGTGACACGGGGGCGTGGCAGTATCGACGATTCCATTTTTGAATTCGATATTCGAGATTGTGAATTAATTTCGATCGATTTCGATTTAAAATCGAAATCGTGACACCCTTATTAAATATCTTAAAGGGTTAGTTCACCCAAAAATTAAAATTCTGTCAGTAATTACTCACCCTCATGTTGTTCCAACCCCATAGTACTTTCGTTCATCTTCGGAACACGAATTAAGATATTTTTGATTAAATCTGAGAGCTGGATCAGTCCTCCATAGACTTCTAAGGGACTGAAACTTGTTCTCCTGAAAAATTATTAAAGACATTGTTAAAATAGTCCAAGTGACTACAGTGGCTCAATCTTAAGTTTATCAAGCGACGAGAATACTTTTTGTGCGTAAAAACAAACAAAAATAACAACTTTATTTCAACAATTCGTTTCCATCTCTGTTGGCCTCTAGTCCGTTAACGTAGTGTGATAGCGTAGGGCTACGTCACACGTAGGGTCCCTATTGGCCGACGCTGGTCATGTGTGTGATGCGTGTGACGTCCACCACAGAAGCGATACGCAGTTTTACTACGAGAACTCAGTCGAGGCCCACCGAGAAGGGAATGAATAGTTGAATAAAGTCGATATTTTAGTTTTTTTTGCGGACACAAAGTATTCTCGTCGCTTGATAAACTCAAGATTGAGCCACTGTTGGACTATTTTTACGATGTCTTTAATAACTTTTCGGGGGAACAAGTTTCAATCCCTTAGAAGCCTATGGAGGAGTGATCCAGCTCTCAGATTTAATAAATATCTTAATTCGTGTTCCGAAGATGAACGAAAGTCTTACGGGGTTGGAACAACATGAGGGTGAGTAATTACTGACAGAATTTTCATTTTGGGGTGAACTTACCCTTTAAAGTCCCCTGTAGTCAATATTTTTATGTGTTAAAACTCATCTTTGATGATATATCAAAATGACACATTTAAAAGATTTTCCTTGAAAAAAATGTCATGTCTTAAAATAGCTTGAATGTAACTCTTGCCTCATTTAGTATACGCGGTTCTATGAATATGCAAATTAGTCCCGCCTCCACTCACTCACACCAGCTCTTTGGTTCACTGCAGTTTTAGGGAGAAAATAATCAGCAATGGTGTTGACTTATCAATTTGTACATAGTTGGTCTTAAAGCGTATTAAAAAGACCACATAGACATAAACAGCATTAAAAGGTTGATTTTTCACCACAGGGGGACTTTAAATACAGTTTGGCTTTAAGATTTAGGCAAGAATAGAGCTTGTGTCCTCCATATCCCTATTCTTTCCGACAACAAAGCACTTGAACAAGCTCAGGAAATTTCAGATAGCATGTGAAGGCAATATTATTGAGTCAGGGTAAAAAAAAATGATGGTGTTCTGTTTCCTAAATTCTGATTGGTCTGTCTTATAGGTTACAACAACCAGTCAAACTACAACTCACAGGGCGGAGCCAACCAGAATTTTGGCGGTAGCCCCGCCTCCTTCAACAGCGGACCAGTAGGGTACGGCAGGGGAGATCCCAGTATGAACTACCAGTATCGATAAACCTGCCTTCCTTCCTGTGTGCGGTCCTGCACCATCACTTCCAAACAAGGAGCATCATCCTTTCTGAGTCTATCGTTCTTGATTTTCTTTTGGTTTCTGTCACCAACACCTGAACTAAAACAAAATAGTGGTCTCTAAACATTGTGCAAAATAGTGTATTTCTATGTTTCTTTTGAAGTATGTGTATTTTTATTTTAGTTTAGTTACTTTAAATCTGTGAACTCCCCTAAACTACTGCCCTCGAGAGGGACATACGAACCCAAAGCGACGCATGCGAGGACCTGATTTTTGTTAACATGCAGTGACGGGACACGCAGTCCTTGAGTGATTTTAACCATTCAGACATGTATAAAGATGCACCGTCTCAAGCTGTAAATCATTAGTTTCATGATTTTCTTCTTCTTCCTCAGTTTGGCCAGCTACATTTCATGATTTTGCCTGTAATCATAGGCTTTTCTTTTAAATTATGAATGCACATGTGACATTGTTTTAAATGGTTACGTGATTGTGAAAGTTGTGATGTGTCGGGTCGTTGTAGCGTTTGGCTGTTTTTGGGTGGGGGACCTTTATTTTTTCGAACATTGTTTAAAGAATGTGTGGTGTTTGTAATAAAGGATTTTATTTTGGAGGATATCTGATCTCTGTGGGGTTTTTGAATGCACTTCTCGGTATTTGGGTTATACCTGTATTTACATAATATAGAGTTGGGTGTAAAAGTCACATTGAAATCTACCATTCAAAATGTAAGTATATTTAAACGTTAAAATAAAGTTGTAGGATATAATTGTAACTTTAGGATACAACAGAATATTTTTTAATAAAGTTTTTCATCTCATGATTGAAAACTCATAGTCCCTCAAACTCGCATAATGATTATGTAAATGTTCTATGTTCAAAGGTTTAATAATAATAAAAAGCAAAGCTAATCTAAATATACAGATTTATATATATGTATATATATTTTAATAAAAGTTTGTGGATGCCTCAATTAAAAATTCTGGTGATAGTAACAGTAGTAATAATGTAAATATGAATCTTGAAAAGTGTAACATACAGAACTTTTTTTATATATATGGAAGTTTGTGGACCCCACGACTGGAAACTAGGTAATGTGTAAAACAACAACAAAAAACCATCAGAGCAGTTCTACATGGTTTACGGTAAAATCAATTTCGGTACGTTTTTTTTTAACTGGTTACGGCTGTGTGACGTCATGTCCGTTTCCCCATCCGAGCGCAAGGCGACTCCAGCATGGCTGACACCGGGCTCTTGGAATCGCTCTTACGGCTAGTGGAGAAGGTCGACAGCGGCGTTGACAGCCAGGATGTGGCCGTGGCTCTCGGGGTAGATCATCAGGCGATCGTCGGCGCGGTGAAGAGTCTGCAGGCGCTGGGAGAGGTGAGGAGATCCCGCAGCAGAAACAGGCACTGACTCAGTGACTGATGCAACAGCGGCGCAAATGATGAGACTCACTCAATCCGCAGGATCTGTAGCGTTACTTACGTTACCAGAAATCATGCGAACCCGCTCTTTAGAGAGAAATGATCTGACCGACTATTATACCCGCCTAAACAGTGGCTAATATAAACGAAAATAGTCTATCTATCTATCCATCTATCTATCTATCTATCTATCTATCTATCTATCTATCTATCTATCTATCTATCTATCTATCTATCTCTGTCTGTCTATCTGTAAATCTATCTGTTTATCTATATGTTTGTCTATATGTTTATCTATCTATCTATCTATCTATCTATCTATCTATCTATCTATCTATCTATCTATCTATCTCTCTATTTATCTATCAACAAGATTAAAAGAAGTAATAACATGCATAACAACAAATTAAATAAAAAATAAGAGCAACATAGCTATGATGAGTATCAATAAAACAGGAGTAACAAAACGTTAACTATATAGAGCTGGTAAGTCCCGCCCATCCGTAAAACTCCAAGTGGACCTCTAGGTTGAAAAAGCGTCAATACAAGTGAATGAGAGAAAATAATTATTTTCTGATCCCGTTTGAATTGTGCCATGAATGTGAACATATGTTGTCTGTGAATTGTTTATATAATTTCTCATGTAACGAGTTTGACAGTATATTGTATGATTCTTTGGCTAGCAGTTGTTGAATATACATTAACGAGAAAGACTACACGTCGTATATGTGACGTCACAGCATAACAAATTTTCCCTCCACAAATCACGGTGCGATAATCTAAGGAATTAGATCGAGATGCCTGTGTGTTTTGTACCCCAATGAAGGCGGTGAAGTATGGAACGCGATCGGGGCCAAAAGTCTTTTTACGAAACGCGTGAAATTTGACCGCGTCAACACGCGCTGTTTGTTCAAGGGGGTAATCCATCGACCGGAAGTTGAAGCCGGACGCGTGCCGCCATCTTGTAGCAGAACTTCACTTGCGTTAGCATTCCCATTGATTCCCATTCATTTTGGCGTCACTTTGACAGCTAATAACTTTACATCTGAGGCGTTTAAAGACTCCATTTGTCCATTATTTATTTCTAAAGACACACGACAATGTATAAAGGGCTCCATTACCTTCTATGTTACATTATGGCCCCGTAGAAACAGTTTTTGTAAAAATAGGCTAACGATTGCGTCATAACCACTCGACGCTCTGTCGCACAGTAGAGAAATTACCGTACAGACAGGAGGAGAAGCTCGCAGGCAATCAATGCATTAACTTAATATAGCGTACTGGCGTTAAATTTTTAAATAAATACTATACAAATTACTTACTCCTGCTCACTCACGCCAAAGAACTCTTTGCTCAAGCTCCCCGTCTCTGCAAGATCAACGTTGGCAGTTTTCACGCACAGCTACTAGAATATTTACATCTGTCAGACAGGGTGCTCACGTCATCAAGCTTAGTTTGAGTCGGTTTGAGTCTGCGCGTCAGGAACGGAAGTGCTAAAAAATTGCTAAAAATGGGCTTCGACTGTCTCAACTGAGTTCCAATGAGATGGCTCTGTCCACTTCTAATACTGTCTATGTGTTTGTTCGCGTTAACGCGTCAAAAAGCACAGTAGCCAATGAAATTGCTGTATTTGAGACTATATTTGCATATGTGACGCGATGGTACGTATGTCTCTCTTTGGTATGTACGTATAGAAACATCAGAAGTCATGTTTATTAATGAATGATGTCGTAATGGTACACACATGCAAACATCAGACGTTATAATTGTTCATGAGGGATAATGCATTGGTACGTAGTGTGTGATGTCAGGATTGTCAGCCTTATGTCATGATTTGTCATGCCTTACGTTCTTTCTCAGTATGAAACGCGATCAGGTAGAAAAGTAAGCAGCTGAAACCATAACCATGGCTCTTAGAAATGTTTATGATGTGTGTAATGTAGAGAAATGTGTTTTGAGTTTTGCAAAAAGTTTGTTTTTCAAATGCAAACTCAGTGCAAAGCAATAATGTCCTTGTATTTTTGCAGACTTGTTCTAAAGATTGGGTACATGAGTGAATGGTTTCACCGAGTGAGCCTCAGATTCCACTTTTAGCGTTTTAGCAATTTGAAAAAACTGTAAAACAAACTGTGACAGAGGTCGCCTATGGAATGAACCAATAAAATCTTAAAATTGCATGGAACTGAGAAGCAACAAAAAAGACTGCAATTAAAAAAAACAAGAGACAATTATTTTAATGCAAGCAATTTTTTTTTGCACACATCAGCTTTGGAATAAAAGAAAAGAAATCTGTAAATCTGTTTGTTAGTAATCTGTACTTAACCCTTTGATGCGCAAGCAATGGAAACCCCTTCTAATGCGCAACATGGGTCTAAAAAGACCCGTATTCATTTCCTATGTTATTTCATGCATGGCTGGACTTTTTTTTTTTTTTTTATCTTTTGAGATCAATTTATTTAAGCATTTAATATTCCATGATCTATAAATTCCATGATTTATAAATATTAAAAATGTCTTGTTTTCAATTTCCAAAAATTATAAATTTTTATTTTATTTTTAAAATTTTTTCTAGGTTTTGTGTTACTATATCAAATTTACTTATCAAGCATGATAAAACAAAAGAATAAAGACAACATTTTGTCAAATTAAGCATTTTAGCAGTCATTTAGACAACACATTTAACACTTAAAATGTTTATTTGCCACTTTGTCTCACATAGCATTCACATATCACAGATCACTGATAACACTGAAATTAAACTATGTAACTGTATTGAATTGTGGTGAATGTGATTTAATAAAAGAAAATACAAAACAAACAAAATAAAATCACACGGGTACAGCGGCATCTGTACTATTAGGCCTTCTACATGTAAATAAGCTTTAAAATACAATCTTGTTTTAGCTAACATTAGCTAGCTAGAATATGTCACCAGCTAGCTATAGTTAATAGTGTTGGACATGTTTCTCCTTCTCACAAGTAATTTCTTTCTAGGATTACAAGGTCAAGGTAACCATAGCCTAATATTCAAATATTATGTCCATCTTTTACAAAATATTAAATTTTTTCTGTGGTTAAAATAAAATAAGACTTGCATCAAATATACAAAAGCAGCCGTATTGAGTTGTGAAATGTGTGGCAGGTGAATAGTATTCTGCAGTAAATGTTCCTACTTGCGACAATGTGCAAATATCAAAGGTTTCTATATGGGTCATTTTTGACCCATGTATGTAAAATTGATGTAGAAATAAAAAATAAAAAAAACGGTTTGTTTATAAAGTAAGAAAGGAAACATTAACACAATGATTTGTGGAAATCAAAAACAAAATATTTAATGAATACCTGGAATAAAAAAAATAAAATAAAAAAAAACGGTTTCACTTTATTTTGATGGTCCCTTTAACACATTCTGTTGACTATAAGTAACTTTGCACCTACATGTCTACTAACTCTCAGTAGAGTGTTAGTAGAGTATTAATAGACTGGTAGGGTTAGGGTTAGAATAAGTTGACATGTAGTTGCAAAGTTACTTATAGTCATGTAATGAGAGTTAGTTGACATGTAGTTGCAAAGTTACAATCAACAGAATATTCAAAAGGGACCATCAAAATAAAGTGTTACCAAAAAAAAAAAAACATATATTTTAAAGATTCAGCAAAGAAATACTCAGCCATCACTGAAATAACATAGGAAATGAATACGGGTCTTTTTAGACCCATGTATGTAAAAAAAAATGTAGAAATACAAAAACTGTGTTTGTTTATAAAGTAAGAAAGGAAACAAAAACATAATGATTTGTGGAAATCAAAAACAAGATATTTAATGAATACCTGGAATAACAAATGATAAAATAGATATATTTTAAAGATTCAGCAAAAAAACACTCAGCCATGCATGAAATAACATATGAAATGAATACGGGTCTTTTTAGACCCATGTTGCGCATTAGAAGGGTTGCGATACAAAAACGATTTTTATTCGAAAAGTAAGAAATGAAAAATTTCAATTAGGATTTTTAATGATCTAAAACAAGTTAATTGAGGAATACCTGGAATGCTGAATGATTAAATTAATTTCTTGCAAAGATATAGAAAATGAAAACTCAGTCGGGTCTTTTTAGACCCATGTTGTGCATCAAAGGGTTAATCTGTGTTTTAAAAACATGAATTACATGAATTAAACATGAATTAAACTCCTGTCTTAATATAAACCCGTCTGGGAAACCGCCCTTAAATATTTACCTAAGTTATTCTTGCCACTATAACTTATGGATCCCTAAAGACAAGTGTATGGGTAAATAACATATTCATAATAAAAATATAATGAATATCAAAACCCATGTTAAATATAATGTAGTAATTTTATTGTAGCACTCATCAGCCTGCATCAGCCAAGATGATGTTGCTGCAATACAGACAGAACAGCAGAAACTATACAACCATTATTTAACATTATTAGGCTATGTGTACAAATTACAAAACATTATTAGGCTATGTGAAAGTGAATAAATGTATGTGTGTGTGTTTAGTTATAAATGTGTGCTGTGTAAGTTAGCCTAATACTTTTGGAAATTATAACTTAAAACAAAAACAAATAATAACCCATAAAGATTATAATAATTGTATTATAATTAGCATTACTTAATATACAATGTAACATTACTTTACTCTAGCACAGTAGTCAGTAAAGCAATGCCACAATAAACTGAATGATTAATATGTAGGAAGGCTACATCTTAAGGTAAGTCTGTTTTTCTAAAATATTACACTTCAATACGTACAGAATGTGCGCGTTAAGAAACACGTTCAAATTGGTCGTCTTAACATGGTAAAACTGTGCGTCTTTACACGCACTAAAGTAACGCGACGAAAACTGACGCCTTAACACGACCAGAATGAGCGTGTCTACACGTTCAAAAGAAACACGTAAAAAATTGCCGCGTTAACGCGAACAAACAGCGCGTGTTGACGCGGCCAAATTTCACGCGTTCCGTAAACAGACTATTGGCCCCGATCGCGTTCCATAGTGAAGTGCACCAAAGACAGGCATGTTTAGCGGGATCCGTGTGCTAGTGGTGGTGACGTATATCAAACGCGTCGAAAGCAGCGAAGAGTTGTAGTCCACAAAGTGCTCTCACACAAAGTCTAACCGTATGAAAATTCTACCCGCTAAATTGTAGCATTCTTTACACGAAAAATTATATAAAAAATTCACAGACAACATATGTTCACATTCATTGCAAAATTCAAACGGGATTAGAAAAGAATTATTTTCTCTCATTCACTTGCATTGACGATTTTTCAACCTAGAGGTCCAGCGGGGTTAGCGGAAGGGGCGGGACTTACCAGCTCTATAGGGATGTTCGCCGGAGTCAAATGTGACGTCACGATATGGGCGTGGCCGCGAACTGGTTGGCAACTTGGCAGAAAGAACCAGATGGCCTGTGAAGAGAATGAAGATGAGATTCTCTAGTCGTGCATTGTGTACGTAATTTGATTTTTTGATCCAGCCACTTTTTATTTTACCCTTTTGTCTTGTTTCAGCCCCAAACCCCATCTCTGCAATACAAATTAATAAAGGCTGGTTTGGTTTCTAAAGTAGCTACTTCTTCCAGCCTCCATGTATTAATGTTCATGGGTAGCCTGAATGGGTTCCGTTCAGACCTTAACATTAGGTATTTTACTGTAAGGTGTCAACAAGATCCAATATTATCTGAAGACATTTTCACCTGGCTATACCCAATATTTAGATCTGTTTGGGTATTTATGCAAATTAGTACATACATAATATTATGCACCGTTTGTCTATGTTAACAACAAATGTTAATAATGTTAATAACAAATGTTAATAACAAACAATAAAAAAAAAACTTGTAATACATTTTTTGTTTGTCTTGATGTAATCAACTCAGTACTTATCATGGTGATATCTGGGTTTAAATGTGTACCCCATTCTAGACGCCTAATTGCAGAAATCCACAGCTATCTTCTTGATTCAAGCTGTTTAGGTACGCGGTAGAAGGTTACTCTTATCGAACCTGTTAACACAGCCGATCTCACAGCACGATACAACCATTTGTCTTCTGTGTTTGCGCTGCGCAGCAAGCCATTACTTTCTTTTTGCCAACCAGAGCGCATGTAACCGCGTCGTGACGTCACGGCGAAGATCCCTATAGTATAGTAGCAAAACCATATCTATATGTCTCTAACTCTATATATATTTCTATATGTATTTTGTATCATATATATATATATATATATATATATATATATGGTCACCGTGATTTTGCCAAGTAAGACATGTTCGTGCCTGGAACAACATTTCTGTTAAAAAAGCAAAAAACACTTATTCCTAAAATCAGAGGGAAATGATATGTGATTCACACTGATGTAGAAGCACTTAAACCTGGTTGTAAGCCTAAACTTGACATGCCGGTAAACTGTAAACTTATCCCTCAAATCTGATTGGTTGATCATAATGTCATTATTATGTCTGTATGTTATTGTAGTCCAAGAGCATGTTGCACTTGGAGAAATCACATTCATATATATATATGTGTGTGTGTGTGTGTGTGTGTGTGTGTGTGTATTGATCTTCTATAAATATGTGATTGTTTATCTGTGTTCACCTGGCTGGATGATGTGTTCAGGTGATCTCGGCAGAGCAGAAGTCCTCCAAACACTGGGAGCTGACCGGAGAGGGGCGTGAGATCGCGGAGCAGGGCAGTCATGAAGCCCGAGTGTTCGTCGCCATCCCTGCCGAGGGTCTGCCGCAGAATCAGCTCATGGTGAGAGAACAGCACTATCTATAGGTCGGTGTATCACACCATCATGTGCTGGTTTTGACCTGTGTGAGTGAGTATCATTATGATGAATCTCAGGTCAAGGTCATATTTCACATCAAAATCAAATGGAATTTATTTTATTTTATACGATTATATTATTTTCTATTTTTATTAAAACACTGTTAGAGTAATTGTACTTAACAGATATAGACGTCGTATACATCATGAAAGTATTAGTTATACAGGATTCTTTTTTTAAAATCCTCTTGACCAGACAAGGTGATTTTCACCACTCTTTTACAGTAATGTATATGAGATTTTAACATTTATTTTCTATTGTTATTAATATTATGTTGCATAAAAGTTGGAAAAAATATGCAAAATATAGTCTTCTTTTTTCCTTTAGATTTTTTGCTTTAATAACATGCATAAGATCACTAGGGTTACCTATTAATCCTGTGAATTCAAGAACATTGGTATGCATGTATATCTAGACCTGTGGAGATTTTAAAATGGGCCTTTTCCTTTCAGAAAATGCAGAGCGGGAAGGTTGGTTTCAGCAAAGCCATGTCCAACAAATGGATCCGCCTGGATAAAGCTCACGCGGGAGGACCGAGAGTCTTCAAAACCGTGAGTTACATGCAGTGCGGCACAGATCATGAATTAAGCCCAGATACCTATATCAATGTGTTATTAATGTAGTGTGTGCGTGTGTCTTGCAGGTGGAAACCATTGAGGATACAGTAAGGGACAAACTACAGCTGGTGCAGAAGGGACAGTCGGCAAAACTAGAGGAGAAAGAAAAGAATGAACTGAAGAAACGGAAACTGCTAGCGGAAGTGTAAGAGAGCGTTGAGTTGCTGAAGTTGTCCATCTAAGACCCTGTTTACAGCTGGTATTAAGATTCGTTTTGGTCGATCGGATCACAAGTAGACGAGGGAGACACATTCCCGTTTACACCTGGTGTTTTAATCCGTCTCCGTTGTCCACTTTCAACTACTTCTGTCCTGATTTCTTCGAGGTGAGGGTCTATGGACGGGTAAATGTATGTTTTTTGTAATTATATATTTTTTCAGATCTTTTGATCTAATTGACAATATAAGGTCGCGCAATTTACGCATGAACGCGCCCGGAGATGATGGAAAAACATACGGAGAACAGCAGCTTTCGTTTCTGCTCTAACAGCCGAAAGACCAGCCGAACACTGCGAGTGTGTGTTGGAAATGAGGAATGGTGAGAGAACATTGTGCTTGGTACGTTTTCATCTTCAAACCAAACTTGGGTCTTCAGTCGACAGAGTTTAAATCCCGTCTGGCAAGAGCTCTTCCCATAATGTTTACACATTAGGCCAGTATGCGGAGAGAAGATGGCCTTTAGTGGCTGTTTGAACACATGAGCGTCCGGTCGAATGCGTTTTCGACTACCTCTGGAAGTGGTTGAAACTTTTTAGACCCCGGGCCCGTTTACACCTGTATTTAGCGTCGTCCACTTGTGATCCGATCGACCAAAACACATCTTAATACCAGGTGTAAACAGGGCCTGAGATTCATTTAGTTATTATGTATATTATGTGCTACATGAGCAGTAGGAGGTGCTACAGCTCAATAATAATCTCATCTCAGTTTTGTAAGGGAGACGCATGTAATATATTCCTAATTTGTCTAAATGAATTCCATTATAAATTCTCAATGATTTTAGGACGGTTAAGTCTTACTGGATCACTAAAGGCAGCAGCTTCAGTACCACCATCACCAAACAAGAGACAGAACTGACTCCAGAGATGATCGCCAGGTGAGACCAGTCGCATTCTTGAAGGGAAATAGGCTGAAAAACACTCAGATGCAGTTCACTTCTTGTGACTTATGCTGGGTTTTTAATATTAAAGAGCAGCACACTTCATAAAAAATGAAGATTTTGCCTTTGGTTGACTTGTTTCTTTCAGTGGAAGCTGGAAGGAGAAGAAGTTTAAGGCGTATAATTTTGAGGCGATGGGTGTTGCTCCAGACTGCGGGCACCTGCACCCGCTCATGAAGGTCCGGACACAGTTCAGGCAGATCTTCCTGGAGATGGGGTCAGTCCTTCATGCTTACTAAACACTCTTCTGCCTCAGATGAGAAACGTAGCAGATTTATTTGTTTTGGTCACCATGTTATGGACAAAAGGATTTCACTCATTTGTTTTAAGTTGTGCGTTGTTTAGCAGACGCTTTTATCCACAGAGACAAGAATATTCGTAATATAAAATGGCAGGTTTTTGGAGAACTAGATTAGGGAACAAGCTAGAGGATTTGTTTTTGTGAGTGTGTGTAAATGCTTTGTCAGCATTTTAGTGGAGCAGAGCAATGGTAGTACCATGGTGGGTTTTTTTTTAAGTGAGTTGCAGTATACCATTTGTTAGAGTTTCTGTGGGTCTTAAAAATATTTTTAAAAAGTCTTAATTCACCCTTACACAAATTAAAGGGACAGTTCACCCAAAAATTAAAATTGACATCATTTACTCACCCTCAAGTTGTTCCAAACCTGTATGAATTTCTTTCTTCTGCTGAACACAAACAGAGATATTTTGAAGAATGTTGGTAACCAGACATTTGACGGCACCCATTGACTTCCATAGTAGGAAAGAAATACCATGTAAACTAATGGGGTCCATCAACCACCAGACATTCTTCAAAATATCTTCTTTTGTGTTTAGCAAATATTTTGGAACAACTTGAGGGTGAGTAAATTGTCAACATTTTCATTTTGTGTTAGGGTGAATTAAGACTTTTCAAAGATATTTTGACATTTACGCACCCTCAAGTTGTTCCAAATCTGTTCTGAGTTTTTTTTCTTTTGTTGAACACAAAAGAAAAGATTTTGAAGAATGTCTGGTTACCAACAGTTGATGGACCCCATTAGCTTACATAGTATTTTTTTCCTACTATGAAAGTCAATGGGTGCCGTCAAATGTCTGGTTACCAACATTCTTCAAAGTATCATCTTTTGTGTTCAACTTGAGGTGTGAGCATTTAATGACAAAATGATCCCTTTAAGGCTTTAAAAAAGGCCTTAGAAAGTCTTAAATCCATAATGCCATTCATTAAATGTTGCATGCATTGTGACAAATCAATGTCTTCCTCAGTATTTTTGTCCTGTTTTCCAATACAAATACCTAAAATTTTTTAAATCAAGATACGTTAACTTCAGATGCAAATGTAAACTGAAGTAAAACTTTGAGGTGTTGCTAATACGGCTCATTGTACTTCTCCCTTTACATTAACATTTAGAGAAAATATTGACATATTGTGTTCCCTTCAATTTATTTCTTAAACTTTAATTTATTCTCCTAAAAAAAGTCTTACTAAAAAAAGTCTTACCGTCCTACCTTACCTTACCTTCATAAAACCTGCAGAAACCCTGATTTGTAAAATAATATTGTGCTAATTCAGTACTATGGTGTGTTTATCAGTACAAGTACAATTGTGTTACTGTTGAACTGAAACTAATATTTTAAATGTAACAGCCAATTTTGCCTTCATACAAAACGTTTTACTCCATACCAGTGTTTTTGGTCTTAGATCATTAATCTACAAGCATATTCCTTGTGTCTTTGATTCACAGATTCACAGAAATGCCCACCAATAACTTCATCGAGAGCTCCTTCTGGAACTTCGATTCTCTGTTCCAGCCCCAGCAGCACCCAGCGAGAGACCAACACGACACCTTCTTCATCTCTGGTGAGAGAAGTCCTCCTCTGTGCTGTCCTGGAGCTGCACGAGTTTAGACCGCTTGCTGTCAAAGCATGCTTTTCTGGTCTCGAATCAATTGTGTGTATTTCTCAGACCCAGCACTGGCTCACGAGTTTCCTCAGGAATATCTGGAGAGAGTGAAGAAGGTTCATTCTGAAGGAGGTTATGGATCACAGGGGTAAGACGAGTGCCATTCATTGATTTCCAGTGTCGTTTATTTACTTAACCATTCAAAAGTTTGGGATCAGTACGATAAAAAAAAAAATGATTCACTGTGGAAACTTGAAACTGATCAAAAGCGACAGTAAAGACATTTATAATGTTACAAAAGATTTATATTTCAAATAGATTATGTTCTTTTGAGCTTTCTAATAATCACAGAAAACCTTGAAAATGTATCATGGTTTTCAAAAAAATATGAAGCAGCATTGAAGCAATGTTTTCAACATTGATAATAATCAGATATGTTTCTTGAGCATCAAATCATCACATTAGAATGATTTCTGAACGATCATGTGACACTGAAGACTGGAGTAATGATGCTGGAAATTCAGCTTTGATCACAGGAATAAATTACATTTTAAAATACATTTCAATAGAAAAAGTTATTATGAATTGTAATAATTTTCACAATATTACTGTTTTCACAGAATTTTCTAAATGATCAATTATCAAATAAATGAGCCTTGGTGAACAGAAAAATCTTACCGACCCTAAACGTCTGTGGATTTGTAGATTTTTAATTTTAACTTCTCAAATCAATTTTAAGATACAAGTATGACTGGAAGATTGAAGAAGCTCAGAAGAACCTCCTCCGAACACACACCACGGCAGTCAGCGCTCGGATGCTGTATAAACTCGCACAGCAGGTGAACACACACACACACACTCATACTCATGGCCTCACTCACTGCCGTTTACTTTAGATTAGTGTTGTCACGATACCAAAATTATTGTTTCAATACCGATACCAAGTCAAGAATTGCGATTTCAATACTTTTTCTATACTTTTCCTGAAAAGGGAGAAACACTCTCAAATATCATTGCTGTGCTTTATTTTAAAACTGGGACAACATTCTACATTTTACAGCAGATGAACAGCATATATTAAACATTTGAACAAAATATGAAATATCAAAATATAAAAAAATTCATTAGAGCAATGACATTCAAGGTAAAAAAAAATTATACATTTAGCAGCATTATCTCAGCTTGCAAATTATTAACGTTATCTATGAAAGTTGCGTTTTCAGAGATGTTGAATTAGCCGTAGGCTATTGGTTAGCCACGATGAGGATAATGACCGCAGAGCTGGCAACTCTCATGCATTGGCCTTGAGACACACGCATTTGATTGGTTTCACACGCTCATACGCCACACCCCCGATTTCTCACGCTGAAGTGTCAACCCGGCCGGTCAAATGCCTGAAAGATGAGTTTATCTATAGATCTCCCTGTTGAGCCACTCGTGCTCGACTATTTATACCGCAAATTAGTTCAAATCTCCCGGAGTCTAGAGCGAGCGTGCATGCGAGACAGAGACGGCTCCAAACCGCGTAGCGCGCGCACGGCAGACAGGGAAAAAGAATGTCATCCTTTTGTAAAGGTTTTTAAAACACAGACGTCCATAAGGAGGCATTGGAAGCGTGCGTTGCACACACCAACATGAAATGCGTCTCTTACAAATCTGGAACGCGGTCATTCTTAGAAGTATCGATACTAATACATTTAGGAATCGTGACGTTTTTCATTTCCGAGAATCGTGATACTTTTGAAGTATCGGTGCATCGTGCAACACTACTTCAGATCTCACTCGTCTCTGTCATTCCTTCCAGGAGAAGTTCACACCAGTGAAGTACTTCTCCATCGATAGAGTTTTCCGTAACGAAACTCTGGACGCCACCCACCTGGCGGAGTTTCACCAGATCGAAGGTGTGGTGGCCGACTACGGCCTTACCCTGGGGAACCTCATGGGCATCCTGCACCAGTTCTTTACCAAACTAGGTACTGCACTCCTTGCTTTTTACAAATAATTTTTTATGTGTATAAAAAGTATAATTAGCCATTTACAATGAAGGAAGATTCCTGAATATTCCAAAGATTTGTGATCATGATTTTGAAATATTTTACTCCAGGAATCACAAAATTGCGCTTCAAGCCAGCGTACAACCCCTACACTGAGCCAAGTATGGAGGTCTTCAGCTATCATGAAGGTAAAACTCTCCATATGAAGTGCATGTGACTGTTTATGCATGCTATATGCTACGTTTTATTGCTAAAGGTACAAGCATTAAGTCTTTCATAGCCATAGTTTAGTAAGTATAGAATAACTGAAATCAGGTATAGAATGTGGAATAATAGATGAAGTATGAAAAGATGAAATGATAGAACAGTGAATTATTTCAAATGAAATGGTAACGCAATAATACACTATTTTCAATTGAGTATTTTAGAAGTAAAAAATGATTGAGTAATAAAATAGCATTGATATTGTAGTTAGCATGAAACAGACATTTAAATGGTCTTTTCTTCACTTTTTTTGCTTTGGTAGGCTGTAAGGCTCTTTGAATAACACTAATAATTTGCTGAAGTCATGTAAAACTCGGTCAACAAAAATGTCTTCATACAGCAGTTATAGGCAATCAGTCACCGCTCTGGAACATTTGTCAGCCAATCAAAATAGACTGGAGCTGTCAGATCCCGGACATAAAAAACTCTCCCCAATGGAGAAAAATAAAATAAAAATCATTCCTGGTTGAAAAAACGACATTACCCATGATTTGGCATAGAAATCTCCACCAATCAGAGAACTCCAACAAGCAAATAGAGTGCAACATTCAGGTTTTGGAAGTAAAAACTCCATAGGGAACTCCATTTTCTCCATAGGGAAATTGATTTTGAACTTAAGTGGCTTTCGCACCGGATAGTTCTAGGAACTAGCCACCAGGGTGGTTCCCCGAGAACTAATGGTTCCCCTAGGAACGTTTTCCTGGTTGTGACGTAAGCCGCGATTGTTGTTGTGACTTTTATTTTGATGACGCGGCGGCCCTTTATTTTGTCTGTGCTGAAAGAGCACCAGCCAGAGCCTGAGCTCACAGCACTCGCATTCTCCGTGTTTATTAGTTTACGATCTGTCTAACAGTCCTGTCTAATACGTTATTAGAACTGTTATGCTTAGAAAGTAGACAGTAATGAAAAGTTATTAGCGTATGCCGTGTGGTTGATGCCAGTGTTGCTAGCTGAGCAGAAATGCATGATCATGTTTGGCTTGGTCCCCTTAAAGATAATTTGGATTTTCTCCTCAGCATAAAGGTTAAGAGGCCCATCTATCACTGTTTTCCATGTTCGTAGAGTTAGTTTCTGGAGTAAATATATAGGCTATAATCTGTGTGTTTACTCAGCCTTTTTTAAAATAGCGGGTGGTGGGTGTTTCGCATGGCGTACACTAACATCACGGATAGATCCTATAGTGCTGCTTCAGACTCTACTCTGAAGTAGGAGCTAAATTAGTTCATCCAAAAGAGTTCCTAGAACTAAAATCGTTCTTAGTTTCTGCAGTGAGAACTTCCCCCAATAGTTCTAGGAACTATGAAAGGGTTCCTCCGGTGCAAAAGCCCCTTTATACACCTTTAAAGATAGACCGTCTGTAAGATACGAGGCTGTTGATCAATAGTATCCGCTTCTGTTGAAGCCATCAGCCCAATTTAAACTTCGTTTTAAAACAGTTGTTTAACTGCAGAATTTGTGGTGGAAAAACTACATTTTCCATGATTATGTACAGAAAATACCACCAATCAGAGAATCGAAACAAGTAAAACGGCCGAAAGATATTGTTAGCTCTGCTCACGTGTCTCATGAATCCCTTTGTCTCTCTGAATCTCTCTTAGGTCTGGAGAAGTGGGTGGAGGTGGGTAATTCTGGGGTCTTCCGGCCTGAGATGCTGCTGCCCATGGGTTTGCCTGAGGGGGTGTCAGTCATTGCTTGGGGTCTGTCCTTGGAGAGGTACGTCAACACGCACATATAAAATTGCATTGTTTGCAAATAAAATCTCAAAGTTAAAAAATCTCTAAAAAAAAAATCTCATTTTTTCACCCACCTTCAGGCCCACCATGATCAAGTACGGAATCAACAACATCCGAGAGCTTGTGGGCCACAAAGTGAACCTACAGATGGTGTACGACAGCCCTATATGTCGACTGGACTCTTAAATGATGTGCGCTCAGCATTTGGATTAATTTGTGCTCTCATGACTCATCTGCATAGTTATTGTCCTTTTAAGCCATATCACACACCCTGAACTACACTTTTCTGCTCAGGCATTACGGAGAAAAGATTCACGTCTTTGCATGAGGAGCATCACATTGACCTTGTTACAATATAGAAATCCCTACTGGCCTCCACTTGAATCTTATATATATAATTTCATTTGATTTATTGTCGGTTTCCACAACCCGTTTTCTAATGACAGCTCTGTATAAACATCCGCCCAGTTTGTCTCACAACCCAGAATGCAATGGAAACTATTGAAGTCCTCATACTGTAGCGATATTAAATTAAAAATGTTTCAGATCTCCAAAATGACTTCATTAATGGTTGTTTATTCTGAAAGCACAATTCATTTCAGTTCATGAAATGAAACCCGGGGTCTTTGTGCTGTTTTTTTCATGGATGCAGCATCAGATCCCAGTTCACCATTGTTCATCTTTATGGTACGTGTACGATTGTAAATGCCGAGCTCAAGAGGACTGGATAAGGGTCTTGGGTCATTTGTGTAAATCCAGTGAAGAGGGTTAAGCTTTCTCCGTGCAGAGTAAATCTCCCTGTTGGTTAAACGGGAGAATCCGTTTGATCCCAGTGTTTCTATGTTTGACCACAGGGTGTTACAGAGTTTTGAACAGAATTGCAAAAATGCACGTGATGTTTAATGTGTAGCTATGAGAAGGGGACCAATGAGATTTCACTGTGTTGTGTGGGCGGGGCTAACCAATGCAGCGCAACAAGTGATTCTAAACCTTTTTGAGGCCCCACATTGTCCAACATTATCGATGATCAGCTCAAACCTTTTTTTTTTAACTGTGATATATTTAAAGTGTTCCTAATTTTGTTTTGGAGGTCTCCTCAGTCCGGTGTGATTGGTCTAATCTGCTCTGATTGGTCAGATGGTTCAGTCTGTTGTAATTGGTCTACTGTGCTCTGATTGGTCAGATGGCCCAGTCCGGTGTGATTGGTCTACTCTGCTCTGATTGGTCAGATGACCCAGTTCGGTGTGATTGGTCTACTCTGCTCTGATTGGTCAAATGGCCCAGTCTGGTGTGATTGGTGTACTCTGCTCTGATTGGTCAGATGGTTCAGTCTGTTGTAATTGGTCTACTGTGCTCTGATTGGTCAGATGACCCAGTTCGGTGTGATTGGTCTACTCTGCTCTGGTTGGTCAGATGACCCAGTCTATTGTGATTGGTCTACTCTGCTCTGATTGGTCAGATGGCCCAGTTCGGTGTGATTGGTGTACTCTGCTCTGATTGGTCAGATGACCCAGTTCGGTGTGATTGGTGTACTCTGCTCTGATTGGTCAGATGACCCAGTTCGGTGTGATTGGTCTACTCTGCTCTGATTGGTCAGATGGCCCAGTCTGATTGGTACTCTGCTTACAGTGCATCAGAAACAAAACGCGTATTAGCATATCTGAATTTCAGCTCTGGATCTTCCTCAGTACTTGATACACAATGATCTGCATGAACGATGGCATCGGTTTTACCGTATCAATTCCAGCACGAGTCCTCATCCTTTAGAAGTGCATCAAAGTTGATTGGCAGTGCAGAAAACAGTGTCTTCTTGATATGTCAACAACACAAACAAAACTCTTCCAGTCTCAGCTACAACTACAGTGTTTGAGGGTAAAAGTAGACGTTCACGGTGAGCCAATGAAGACCATGTGTGAGCATTATGCAAATTTGTTACACTTTGTAATATCTGGAAAAAAAACATAATAGTGGCACTTTAATTTAATTTACCATTATTCATTTTGTGATTCCAGAACTTTCGAGAACAGCATGTACTATGCTATGTTTAATATAATTAATTTAAATATTTTATTTAGATATATTTATTTTAATTAATTACATTTAGTTTCACTCATTTAAATATATATCTTTGTAAGTTTCCAGAGGCCCCCAGGTTGAGAACCACTAGAGTCAAATTTAAATAGACGTTTTCTGCTTTCTCTTTTGATGTTCTGTGCCTTTTCCAAGTGATATTTCCTGGCAGCATTGATTCGGTTTTAGTTGAAAATGACGTAAACGTTAAGCAGTGTGTTTTTATCTCTAGGGTACACTTCAAGTGTACAAAGTACACTTCAGTCAAGTTCAATGAACAAACTAAATAAGATTAGTGGCACTAATTCTATTTATTTCAACAAAACTCATGGTTGGAAATGAGTTAAAGCTGCTTCCGTAATCTTTTCATGTCTCTGCATCTACCACTTGTGTGCTACGCAAAAATGACATAAACGCACGACTGTTCAAAAGCTCAGGATTTATTTGAAACAAATATTTTGTGAAGCTATAAAAAAAGAAAATCCAGTCACTTTTGCTCAGTTAAATGCGTCCTTTCTAACTTAAACTTTTTTTTTTTTTTATGTTTGAATGTTCTTTATGAACTGGACTTCAAGATTTGATTTGCAGGCTTTGAATTGGCGTCCAACAGACCGCTTACACCATGGAAACATGGCTTCCGTAATCTCTTCATTTCCCAGCATCTCTTATAGTTGGCACACATAATATTATGTAAAAGCACATATGGAGAGGATGTTGGCCGAGGATGAGTTGGTTGTTAAGACGGGATGAAGCTTTGAATCTCAGAGGAAAGCAGTTTGTGCAGAACTATTTTACCACTGAAAAAAGTATTTAGATGATTAGAACAACATTCAGATTCGAGAGGGCAGTCAGTAGCGTATGGTAAATCTGTTGGCCCGCCGATTGCCCTTTGGGGGAGGAGAGATTGAAGGAATCCTTTGTGACACTGAAGGATTACATCTTGTTTACTTGCTTAAATGTCATTACATCTTAAGTGCCCGGGTCAAGATAATCCCATATCGTTTGGAAATAACCTGTCTGAGAACAGCCCTACGTTAGCCACTGCTCCATTTACTACCTGTGTGAATCGCTCCAACATCAGACTAGCATTTTCACTTTTGTAGTGTTTGTTTTCTCACTATTATTTATATAGACACAATACAATGAAATATTTATACATTGTTATGGAAATCACTTTTCCAAGAACACCTTAAGGGTTAGCGCAGGTCTTTATTTACAGCATTTGTAAGTAACATTAACGGTTACAGTAACCGTTCATAACATTATTAGTTAATTTCTTGTCAACCAACCTTGACTGTAAAAGGCTTGCAAAAAAAAAAGTCAATACACTTTAGCAAAAATGCCATTGTAAGCATAAAGTATGGTGGTGTTCACACAGCACATACTTACTTATATGTTGGAAAAAGCTAGTCGGAGCAAACTGAATATGACACAGTGTGCAAGTGAAATGGGATATTTGGTGAGAATATCTGTACAGTAATGCAAGTTTGCTAATACATAACTAACTGGCTATTTTACACATTAGTGATGGATTCCTGTAGCTCAAACAGTAGAGTATTGTACTAGCAACAGCATGGGCATGGGTTTGATTCCCAGGGAATGAATGAACTACTAAAAAAAAAAATGTGTTCCTCTACTGCAGTGTGAGTAGCTTTGGATAAAAGTGCTGCCAAATGCATAAATGGGCAGAGCAGTGAAGTCTAAAAGAGAGAAGGTTTTTACATTTTGGTGATAAAGTCAAACATAATTATCTGCTGTGAAATAACGTGCCCTGATTAGTGACACAATTAGACCGGAACAGTCAAATTTGTAAACATTTTATTAGGTTCTACCAATTTGACCGCGCAGTTTAAAAAAACAGGATGTTCATGACCCGAGATTCTGGAAAAAACTGAAAAAATAGCAAGACTGAAAAAAACAAACACATGATGACCAATATTTAAGAAAGCGGAGATACAAAGAATGTGAAAGGAATGTGTCCCGTGTGAACAACCCCATGTGGTCTTCAAAATGAAAACTAACAAAAACAAAGATTCAAAGATTCTAGTGCATCTATAAAATGATGAATCCAATGATTCAATGTTAGCTTGACATCTAGATCCACTGTTCACATTCAGATGAATCAAAGATTCTCGATCAGCTTCTTGACCCTTTCAAGGGCATTTGGTGTTGCTTTAGGCCTCTCCAAATAATGTTCCCTTTTTATCCTTCGCACCCGCTCATCTCTGATTTCCAAGAGACCGTATCCCGTAAAAAGACGCTCATTTGAGACCATTCGACACTGAAGGGGATTTTTGGGTTTATTTGTGCTGGCATGAAAAGTCTAGACTTGAGTCGTTATGTCATTAATACCAACTGAGAATATAATGCTGAGTCATTCTGAGCTCAAGTCCTGGTGCTTTTTTGTTTTTTTTTGTTTAAATAATCCTCCTTTTGGGGATGAGTTGAAATGTTCAACAGTGCTCATAACAGAGCCTCCGTAAATCGTCTTACGCAACAGGAAAAAGTAATAGAACTCAAGCAATCCATCCCTTTGTATTTCCAAATGACTTTTCGGAGTCCAAAAACTCTGGAAAATAAAACGAGCGAGGCTTCCAATGAAGTTGATCCTGAAGCTCAAGCATGTTTCTAGCGATGCCAAGGTTATGGGTTTGATTCCCAGGAAAAGCACAGACTGGTAAAGCGTGTCGCTTGAATGCACTGGAAGTCGCTTTGGATAAAAGCGTTGACGAAATGCAGGATTGTAAATGTCATCGGATTCATAATATCATGTCGGTTTTGAAAAGTCGTAAACCAGAGAACATGCACAAAGTCTTTTTTGGTGTACAACACTTGTCCTTCAATGTTTCCGTTTTCTTTGGTCTTGACCCATCATACTGTCAAATAATCATATGAAGCAACCGTGTTTCACCTTCTTACCTTCCGTCTCTCAGAAGTCCCGCGGGATGGTAGGACTGTTGGGCATCGACATGCTGTTGTTGGAGCTGGATGTGGGGAAGAACGAGGGCATGTAGGGCATAGCGGACAGCAGCAGAGGGCTCATCTGGGGACTGTCATCTGATGGTAAGGGGATCACCACATCATCCTGGTCCCACACGTGGAAGGCGTTGGCATGTGAGAGGGACAGAGCCTGGGGCAGACGGGTGGGTCTGATACCCGATATGTCGTCTTTTTCAGCATCGTCTTCGTTTGGGCCGAGCACACAGTCTATCATGAGAGACAAGGAAATCAAAGTGACGAGAACAATTATTTGGTAAATCTTTCTAAGGATCTGTTAATATACATTAGTTAAGTTTAAATTAACTTAATTTAAATTGATAAATGCTGTAGATATAGTTAATGCATTAATAAATGCTGTTAGAAATGTATTGCTCATGGTTTGTTCATGTTAGCTAATGCATTAACTAATGTTTACAAATGAGAGCTTATTGTAAAATCTTACCAATTATTTTATGGTAGAAAACTTTCAGCAGGGGGTAATTTGACTTTAGTTGAAGTATTGTGGTTTACTCTATTAAAAGGCAGAAATATCCCACCAAAATCATACTTGAGTGAAAGTTTTGATTAAAAAGTAACAGTAAAGTAAAAAAAAAAAAAGTATGTGCTTTAGAGATTAAAATCAAGAGACAACTTTCAAGAGGAATAGAGATTTTCTTAAGTAATTTATAGGCACAAATTCTACAAAGCAACCTATTTATTCATATTTTTCTCTATGTCTTGATCTAGAGAATACTGAAACAATATCCTGAATTAATTAATTTAGTTAAATTAATAGGTGATTTTATCTAACTCAGTAAGACAATCTTATAATATAATATATAATAAAGTACTTCATACTCAGGGCTCAAACATGTTTGTATTCAGATCTTGCATTTTAAGATTAAAATGTTATTTTTTCTTCTTTACATTTTACACTTTAAGGACCCTTACAAAAACAACTTTGACAGTACCGTGGTATAGTCATTGTTTTAGGTGACATGAAACAATGTTGTGATTTGCGTAAATGTTTTTTTCTAGTTCCAGAACATTGGGATTTATGTGAGGGCAAAAAAATCCTCGCTACAAAAACACGGTATTGATCCCTGTACCATGCACAGGGATGGTAATAGAGGGTAATAATACCATGACACTTTAGATACAACTGTCTTTAAAATACTCCAAAGAATTCCCAAGCATTGCCGTTGTAGAAAATAGGCTACATTATTACATGCACCCTATGATATCATGGTACTTTGTTACACTATCTTATTACAGAGGTGTTTCTTCTCAAGCGAATAATACAGAAAAGACAGTGTTGTTGAAGTAATTTGAGAGTAAGCTATGACTTTTGTGTTGACAGTCTGAATCATTAAGAATAGGGTTTAAGGTTAAAGTTTAAGCAACTAAGGTTTAACCACAAGGTCATAAATCATACCTTACCTACAACATCATTAGCGAGGTCTTTGATTAGATGTCCCACTATGGCATAGGCGACTGCAACAATCACCAGCGCGGCCATTAACAGATACAAAACCCCCTTTGGTAAGGGAATAAGGTCCCGGTGCACTGGTTTGTAGTCTTTGAACATCGGGTCTTCGCTTGAAAAGGAGTATTGGAAAGAATGCCCAGTCTTATCCGTTACGTTCAAACTTGGCACGTTGAGAGAATTCATTACTAGCCTTTCTTTCGACGAATAATCCCTCCAAAAAATAGAGATTATGTAGCCTATAGGCCAACTTGATGTTTCTCTCACGAACTGGCCGCCAATGAATGGTGCTTTGATTTCTGATAAAAAGCTTTTCGCTTTACAATAACCTGGAAAAGTGACATAATTTTGAGTTAAGATTTTAGAAAGAGAATGCATGCTATAATTCATCCGATTATTTAAACTTCAGTATCCCAAACAGTTAATTGAATATCTTAAATGTCCTCACCTTCATTGTTGAATTTGAATTAATTTTATTTCAAGGTTCACTTAGTTTGATGTTTCCTTCGTTCTTCATTGCGTTTGCATCTTCGTTTCTGAGTGTTTCACTGACTAAATAGACAAGTCTCAAGTCCTAAGATTCAGATAGGCGTGCTGCGCATGCGCGTCTGAGCGCTGTCCGCGGTGCTAAAGGCTCCGCGCGCGACTCTCGGTTGATGCCAACGTTATCAATCATCCCGGAGAACATTTCCAAGACCGCCCACTTGCACCCGCTTTGGATCATTGGATCGAGGTAGATAAACTCTTTCATCCCGCCTCCATGAGGTTGATAATGCCGCCACTGCTCACGTCCCAAGTCCTTTAATTCGCTTAATTAAGTTGGGGATTCCGCGAACACGGTGATCCCTCTGAAAAGACCTGTTTCCCCAATTAACGTTACTCGCGTTAAATCCAGTTTATCAGACTAATCTTGGCTTTGTTTGGACGAAAATAAATCATAGTGCGTGACAATAGCCAAGTCCATGTAGGCTAGTAACGTTAACTTAACGTTAGTCAGAGAGCCATTTATAATTCAATTTAAAATGATTAAGATAAGTTAACGCTTTTGAATTTTTATACAGTCTATTGACAAAACATATTGTCCCAAAACAGCAACCAAATAACCTAAATAATCCAAATAGATTTTTGGCGACATTTTTTTTAATTGTTATTGGGTATGAAAATCTTTATTAAAAAGTGATAAATAGTGGTTGTAGGTTGCTTTGTTTATTATTCGTCAGATACTGATCCCAACGGAAAGGTCAGTTGCTACGGTTACCACTTCACGCGACTTGTTCACTATAGCGTTTGGCGCAGTTGTATTATAACGTTACACACTCTGACTTACTAAAGTTTTGTTTTTGGAGAACATTCTCATTGTTACTGGTAGTAAAGACACAGCGTAAGACACATAAAACTGTTTATAAACATAAACTGGAATTAAAAAATGGAAAGATCGCACCCTGTTTATGATTGAATGGTATTCGATATACAGTAGGCTAGAGTAAACCATTCTTTATGCATAATAGGATCAATATCTTTTTGTTTTTTTATTGACCGCCATTTTGTCCTTATATTTTTTTATTGCACATATTGTTAGGTTACTTTGTAAGTGATTCAACATGGCCAGATAAACGGGCAAAAAAATCTCATAGACTTACATTGAACGATTAAACACCATAGCAACAATAATATTATGTTATATCAATATAAACTGCGTATAGACACCACTTGGTAGCCTATATTTGCTCTTGTGTGGATCAAAGAAAATTGCAAAAAAGACATAGGCTACATTTTCTTTAAGCTGAAAACTTGTAATGCATGTTTAGCATTTAAAGCAAACAAAATATAGACTTTTTTCATTCACTTAAAGGGACAGTTCACCCAATTTTTTTTAAATTCTGTCATCATTTACTCACCCTTGTTGTTCCAAATGTATGAGTTCCTTTCTTCTGTTGAACACAAAAGAAGATATTTTGAAGATTGTCGGTAATCAAAGAGTTGATGGACCCCATCGTTTTTCCATCAAATGTTTGGTTACCTATATTCTTCAAAACATCTTTTGTGTTCGGCAGAAGAAAGAAATGCAGAAATACTCTTTGGTGGTAAAAAAAAAGAAAAAGAAAAAAAAAACAGCACACAGCTGGACATGGAAAATTATTTTGAAAGTCATCATTATTTTTACAATTCACCCCCCAAAAATGTTGTTTTATGACCATCTATCAGAGGGCTTCGTGTTACTGAAGATTTCCCTGGATATTCAACATTAAAGCAGCGTTTTAAAGGCTCTTAATTAAGCGTGACTAATAAAAAAAGAAAGTATGTTGAAAGTTCTGTGAGGATATTTATTGTCAAATTAATTTTAAGCTACAGCTCAGCAGTATTCCTCTTACATAACCATTTGAGCTTGAGCAGGATTTGTTGATTTCATAATGTTCCTCTTCAAAATCAGCATGGCTTGACAGAAGACTATGAGCCGCCCGTGTTAGTTGTTCTGTTGCCTTTATCTGGTGGATTCCTCTTTAGACCTATAAGCAAAGGGGTCAGAGGGCATCAGGAACTGTGTTCCAATCTAGCCCTCTATACTTGACCCTTGACCCCTATACTTGAAGAAAGAATCATAAGAATAATTGTGCAAGAATGCTTATAGAACAAAGTGAAAGCTATACTGCTATCATTAAAAAAATAAAAATAAAACATTCTGGTAAATAGTTAAACAGTAAAGAAGGGGTCCGATGTTGCATGGAACAAATGCGATATCAGGAAATTATTTTCGGAAATCTCAGAGCCAATAATATGAAACAGCTCTCATGTCAACAAAATATGTTATTGCGTACTTACATTGGACTTATTGTATATGATGATTGATGTGTGTGTGGTTCTTATTGAGACCGGAGCTAGTCATCACAGATTGTATTCTGTTCATTGATTTATTTTTGAATTCAGGTTTATTTACAACGACCTGTAGGCTCACATATACACTGTCAAAAGCTTTAGATCTGTAAGATTTTTTAAAAGTTTTTTTTAAAAGAAGTCTCTTCTGCTCACCAAGTCTGCACATATTTGATCAAAAATACAGCAAAAACAGCAATATTGTGAAACATTATTACAATTTAAAATAGCGGTTTTCTATTTTAATATATTGTGAAATGTAATTTATTCCTGTGATCAAAGCTGAACTTTCAGCATCATTACTCCAGTCTTCAGTGTCACATGATCCTTCAGAAATCAATATGATGATTTCAAGAAACATTTCTTATTATATCAGTGATAAAAACAGTACAATTGTTTTTCAGGATAATTTGATGAATATAAAGTTCAAAAGAACAGCATTTTTCTGACACAGAAAGCTTTTGTAACATTACAAATGTTTTACTGTCACTTTTGATCAATTTAATGCATCCTCACATAAAAGTATTCATTGCTTTAAGTTCTTTCCAAAAAAACAAAAAAAAGATCTTACTAACCCCAAACTTTTGAACGGTAGTGTATAATGTTACAAAAGCTTTCTATTTCAGATAAATTCTGAGAAAAAGAATAAGCAATGTTTCTTGAGCATCAAATCATCATGTCAGAATGATTTCTGAAGGATCATGTGACACTGGAGTAATGATGCTGAAAATTCAGCTTTGATCACAGGAATACATGACATTTTACAATAGATTACAATAGAAAACAGTTGTTTTAAATTGTAAAAATATTTCATACAGTTTATGCTGTATTTTGGATCAAAAAATGCATTATTAACTGATCTCAAACTGTAAGGGAAATTGATATTGAAACATGATATTTAGTGCAAAACACTGATGAATACGATCTTTCTGAATAATGTGTCAGCACATGGGTTTATATCAGATATTGTCTCTCTAGACATCATGCTTTCATGACATCCTGTTCTCTTTTCTGTATCCCTCACTGTTTTCTATTTTCAGATGAGCTTGTAAATGAAATCTGGCACCTGGTTTGACTTTGAACATTGTGTGTGTGTGTGTGTGTGTGTGTGTGTGTCTGTTAGAAGTCAGTGTCCTGGAAAGGTCTGCATTATGTGATTGTGCAATTTATTTATTTTTTTTACAAATCCAAGGGTCATTTAATACCTCAAAAACAACCAAAATACAACAGGGGTAAAAATGACTAGGTTGTTTCAACCCATGTTTGGGTCAAATATGGACAAACCCAACCATTGGGTTGAAAAAATTACGGTTGGGTTTGTCCATATTTGACCCAAACATGCAATTTATTTTAGAGTGTGACAAATTAAGTTGTTCACATGAAAAAAAGAAAGAAAACTTTTAGCCTTTAACTAGAATTTTGAGAACAACAGTATTTCAATTAACTCACATTAACAAAGGTTAATAAATGCTGTTAGTAAATTATGCAACAATTAGGTCAACATTATTTGAACAATAGGCTTTTTCAAAAAAAAAACACACACAAAAAAAATCATTGTGCGAATGTAGATCCTTTGCTCCCGGTTGTCCCAGCTGGCTCAGCAACAGGATTATCTGTGTCCTCTGACACTCATTCATCTCATTATTACAGTCCATTATGTTCTGAGCCAGTGAATGTATCTCCATTTACAGATTAATGCTTGCTCCTCAGATGCTGATCTGAGACAGTAGTGCAAATCAGGAGGTTAGGTCTCCCTATGTATAAAACTCACTCTTGTTGGATTGAAAAGACTTAAACATCATATTCTCCTCATTTACAGTTTACATTGTCTTTGGGGTCTGTACATTGTCTTTATAAAAAATATACATTTCTAAAATACAAATGATATAGCCTATATATTTTTTTGTTTACTTCTCAACTATACGTTAAATGCTGTGTTTTGGGGGATGTGTGGTAGGCTACTTTTATTTTATTTTATTATTTTTTTTTATATTTACCACATAATTACTCGGGGGGAATTGAAGAATTGTTTATATATATATATATATATATATATATACACATATATATAAAAATGCCACACAAGTTGCCACTAAAAGTCAAGACTAGTCAGATTGTGTGTGTGTGTGTGTGTGTGTATGTGTGTGTGGTTCCACATTGCATTTGTGGTGTAGTACCAGGCCTTAATTTCTGTCATTTTTTTTTTTTAGATTTATGTGGGATTTATTGATTTTGTTGAAAAATAAAACATTTTCAATATCAGCAATTGTAAACGAAAACAATAAGTGTGACTTATTTTTTTAAAATATTTTTTACCTTCAGAACAACGGAATCAAACCCAGTTTTTTGTGTGTGTGTTTAGACCTTAGACAGATAATGTGACAAAAATCACAAAATTTCATGACACTGAGATAAAGGGAACAGTGTTTTTTAATGGGCGAAACATCAAATGGGGTCCCCAAGCCCAAACACAATATGTGGGTTAAGGGAACTTGATCACATAACACAAAAATGATATGGTTTATTGGGTGCATATACCAGTCTGTGTGTATTTTTGGATATGTAGACTACTGTACCTATAGTCATTCAGCAGGGTTATTATTGTTTACTAAAACGAACTAAACTTAAACTTAAACTTATCGAATATTTGAAATTCTGCCTTGGCAATAACATGAAATGTTAAATTGAATCACTAAAACTATTAACATTATAAATTAGTAAAAACTAAATCCAAAAGAAAAAAGTATTAAACCTATAAAGAAACAATATTTTCTTTTGATTAAAACTACTAATAAAATGTCAAAAGCACATAACGAAACGACTTAAAAATCTAACTAAAATTAAAATGAAAAATACAAAAATAAAAGCTAATTCAAAATATTAATAAAATCGATATGTGTGTGTTTTTTTTACTTGTTTAAAAAACGTTAGAAAGGTTGTCTTTTTTCCCATTTAATCACACGGCGCGCGTGCAGGTGACGTCATGATTGCGCGTTGTGGATTTGTAAACAACTTCGATTAAACGAGCAAAACTAACGTTACCTCTCATTTGTTACTTTGTTACTGTTAAAAAAAACAACCTAGAGACACATAATTCGACGGTGACACATTAAAGTGTGTAAGTTCAAGTTATTCAGACGTGCTAAGCAACGAGCTAGTTACAATATGATAATTTAATATGCTAATTCGAACGCGAAGTTTAAAAAAGTTCGTTTGACCTCATTTTTAGTGGTGAAACTATGGATTATTTACATACCATCTGAATTACATGTACAATAAGAATGGTCATGTACAAAAATACAAAAGAATGCTTTTGGAGTATAATACCATGTGGTTTATATAACGCTAAAGCACCGCAATATGGTACCACAGTTACTTAGCCCTAAATACGTACCTAGTATTTAGGAATTTACGTGTTTTTATGAGGACGCAGGTTAATTTTCAACATGTATTCATTATATACGTGTTATATATTATCTTTTTCAGGTCATGGCTCAGCATTTCTTTGGAAATTCAGGCTCCATGACATTGCAGTCAACACCCAAATTAAGTCATCACCATGTATCAGCAAAGGTACATCTGACATATGTGGTCAAATGTCTAATAATATTCTAATATAAATACTGAAGTGAATCTTTTCTGTGCAGGTGGCAGATGATGGTCATAACTCAACAGGTGAAACTTTATCATTTGTTACCCTAAATGACAGCTCTGAGCAGCAAAGGTGAGCCAGTAATAGAAAACATATTCTTTTATAATACTCATACTATTGTTGATTATATATATAGTAATTTTACCTATTTCTCACCCTGTGACAGTGAGGATTCTGGTATCGGTGTTTCAAATACCTCAATTAGAAGTTCACCCATCAACAGTACAATGGAAGATGTTGGCGTTTTGTCTCCCACAAATTCAGGGATAGATGAGATTGGAAAGAAAGCACAGGACCTTATTGAGAGAATCAATGAGAGAAGGGCCATGGACCAACATGTGATGAACAGCTTTGAGGAAAAGCTCATTAAAAAGGTACTCATCATTACAACAGACACAGTCTCACGTAACCAGACCTTCAGACTGACTCCATCGCAGTTGTCATTGGCCAAGGACCGCCCAGCAGGCCGTCTGACTGACATTTAAAGCAAACAATCACAGCTTGTGTTGTTCAGCGTCATGTTTAGGGGCGTGAAAATGTAGTCTATATCTATATAGTCTATAACAGGTTTGATTACAACCAAACCTGTTACAACCAAGTTGATCCTGACAAGCGTTCATTGTCACAGTTGTAACCACGACTTCTTCTTCCATGAGGCAGTTTAAGTAACAAAATATCTGAAAATATCATAATATTGACTATATAAATATACAGGTATATCATAAAACATAGATGTTTTATCGCTGGCGCTTCCAACACCAAGGTCATGGGTTCGATTCCCAGGGAAAGCAAGAACTGATAAGAATGTAAATGTGTACCTTGAAATGCACTGTAAGTCGCTTTGGACAAAAGTTTCTGCCAAATGCGTAAATGTAAATTATATACAGTTGTGTTCAAAATAATATCAGTCCAACATCACTAATCAGATCAATCACTGTTTTTGGTAGAAATTATATTTCTACATGGCAAATAATTTATTAGTGGGTGTAGTAGAGTAATAGAAAAACAACAGACCCAACAGTCATGACATGCATGCTGCTGATTCTGTGTAATCATTAATTGAAAGGGGCACGTTAAAAAATAATAGCGGTGTGGAGTTCAATTAGTGAGGTAATTCGTTCTGTGATAAAACGGTTGTCAAACAAGTGGCCCTTATTTAAGGACGAAGGCAGTGCTGTACTGTACATGTTGGTTATAGTGCATTTCTCGAAGAATAGCCAAAATGGCAAAGACTCAGCCAATGATTAGCTCCAGGGTGATCAAAGAAGATATAAAGTTACCTGTGAGTACTGGAACAATTAGAAGACGCCTATGTGAGGCCAAGCTATCGGCAAAAAGTCCCCGTAAAGTCCCATTGTTGAAATTGCTAAATCTTCAAGCATTTTTTCAGTTTATACAGTAAATGTTTGACTTTGTAAAGAAAAATGCAGACACTGGTATTTTTTTTTGAACAGCCTAATATTCCTTTTTGTTCCCTTTCTATAAAGTAATAACAAATTTGATAGATTTTTCTTTATGTTTTGATTTTGAATAGAATGTGCAGTATTCCCAATGCATTTGTGTGTATTGGAATAAAAGTTATTAGAAGGATTTTAAGGACTTTTTTTAAACACACTGCTTTTATTTTGAACACAACTGTAGATATTTAAATGCACAATACATTTTACACTTAACTTTTTGTTAAGCCAAGCAGGTAAAGTTATCGGCCCATGCGGATTATCTTGAAATATCTACTAGTATTAGTATGTTTTATCTATGCAATGCAGTTTTGATAATGACAAATGAATTGAACAAGCTGTATATCTCAAAGTGGTCAGGGTTACAACTGTTTTGAGGAAATTACAATTTTCACCTGAAATTTGGAGCCAAAATACAGGGGGTAAAAATGACCTTAGAAAGATGGGACCATCTTTATTTTATTTTTACATGGAGATTGGTAGGTCTATTAGTAAAATCTGTTGACTTTAGCAATCTTTGTTGCATTATATGCCAACAGTGACAGTTCAAAAATGGGGAAAAGCACTTCTTGTGTTTCTTGCCCCAAGTTTGCATGCCTTTAACTGTAGATGTACTGAAGATATCATAATATCCTTTTAGATTCTGCTTCTTAACAAACAAACCATCGAGGGCCTTTAAAATGAAGATAACAAAATAATAATGCTGCTATCTTTTTAAAGTAATTTGTACCCCTTGTAATTTGTCTCCAAATCTCAGGTGAAAATGTTCATTTTGACCCCCTTTCTACAAAATAATGGATTACTGTCAATATACATTCATGACATTAAATATTTTGGCTTTCTTCTAAAAATTTTTTACCAGAAATTGTTTATCAAAATCAAACATTTTAGCTGGGGACCTCTGGTTAAATTGACACGGAATGACCCTATAAATGATTGTGTAACACGGCTCAGCAACACAACAACTGGCCTAAAATGATGCAAAATCAGTAATGATTACACTTGTACAATGATTACACTTGTACTTGTTACACAGTACACTTGGTCCATTAAATGCAGACACACCTTTTAGTGAAGTGTGAGTAACGTGTGGTGCATGTCCGTGCAGGTGAGTGAGATGTGTCAGCGGGTGAAGGAGCAGATGTTTGAGTATTACGAGCAGCACAGTCAGGGCATGGAGGCCAGCATCGCTGAGCTGTCGGAGGTGCTGGAGAGAAGCAGTCAGCTGAGTATGGAGCTTCAGGGAGCCAGTCAAACCCTGGCCGACATCAATAAAGGCCTGCAGCGCAACACTGACCAGTAGAGACACAACCAACAATAACATCATATGAGCCAGGGTACACTTAGAGGGTTTTTGTGTAATTTGTGGTGCAGATACACATCACAACAGAGGCAGAGTCTTGTTTACTTTCAGTCATTTAACTTAAACATAAGGAGTAACTGTTCAAATGTGAATATTTAAGTGAGTGTAGTTGATTGAGGTTTAGTTATGTTAGTGTTAAAGAAAGTTCAAATGTGAATAATATGTATTTAAATGTATGTTTCATTACATGGTTTATCTAAAAGACTTTTACTATTATTCCTTCTAAACCCAAAAGTGGTTTTGGTAATTACATTATTTGTTTCAATAACTAAGGTTTGAGATTTGTACGATTAAGGCTTTTCTCCCCCAGCATTAGCTACTGAAAACTCATTTAATTCTTTATGGCTTTCGCAGTCCAAATGAGCTGCTCTAAATAAATATAGATGGCAAGATGAGGATTTGATAACAGACCCTAGAGCCTCCCGGTACCATCTGTGTAATGAAAGCAAAAGGGGAAACACTGTAATATTTTACATTTTATTCACCTGCATTAAATATAATTTGTTCAAAACAGCCTAACACTTTGAGAATTTTTTATAATACATCAATGTACAAACAAAAACATGCACTTTTTCATTTTTGCGATCCTTGCATTTCTTTACAAATCTACTTAAAAACCTGCGGTCAAACCTTCATTCAAAGTCTTGTGATCTAGTTAGAACATAGAAAAATAGATATCTGACAAAGACTACATAAAGTACAGACATTCAGTCATCACATACATTACCTGAAATACTGCTAACACGTGTTTGTTTAAACCAGATTCAGAGAATATTGTATTTATTAAAGATTTCAAGTAAGTTGTAATGGTAAATGATGCAAACTCTACAAGCGTTCCGGAACTGAATGGGTTCTAGGTAAAAGGCAGCAGAAGTCAGTTTACATGATGTGTACAGTAGGGAGACGGCAGCTCATTTGTCCACCGTGAAGGACTGCAGTCCAGTGATGGCTCTGCCCAGGATCAGGGCATGGATGTCATGGGTACCTACAAAAGACGACAATAATCAATGTTTTTGAAAAAAAAAGTTACTCAATCAAGCCTTCAATCGATGGATGCATTGATATGTACATCAGAAATAGCTCATTATTATCAGGTTTTATACCAAGTTTTTTTTTTTTTGCGATTCTTTATGAAACATTTTATGTGTATAACTATTTACAACAAAGCCTAAGACTAAATAAAAATAAATAAATATGACAAGAAATTCAAATAAAATTGACCAAAACAATATATAGAAGGATCTCAAAGTCTTTTTGATAAAGTCTCAATAAGGTCCAACCAAAATTGTGTAGTCTTTCTGGTGGCGCCATGCACTTTAGAGCTGTGGTACACTCCAAAAGGGCAATGTCCGGCAGCAAATAGGATATCCAAATAGACATAGCTGGGGTAGTTGGTTCCACAGTTTTAGGATAACCTTTTTTTCCTCCAGTTTTGAGATAAAAAATATTGCGCTGACACTTAATAAGCGAAGCTGATCACATCAAGAGCTAATTCACAGTAATGGCCATACATCTACATGGGCAATCTGGCTATGTAAGTTTTACTTCATAAAAGAACTAAATTTAACCTGTTAACTGTCACCCACTTTATGAGCATAGATCCTTAAATGCTTGAAATTCATGAATGCCTTGGGATACAGATAAAAAAGATATACGTGTAATAAGCCCCTTTCACAGAGCATTGATCCCAGAAAATTGCCATAGAATTGATGAGAGTGCCTTCCGTGTAAACGCAAACACGTTCCGGGATCGATCCCGGGATGAGGGCCTGGTAACATTGCTGGGATCAGTCCGGGAATGTAACCCCTTGTGTGAACAAAAGGCAGGACCAATGTCATAGTGATGATGCTGAAGCTGAGATTGTTCGGCAGCTTAGTGGAATAGTACGCGATGCGCTAGTTTATGATCAAATCAGAAAGAAATATGCACGAGCATGGAGAGAGAGAAATCGCAGATCATAAGCCAACTTAAGATGCTGCGGAGACATTACACGCCATATGTCTTTACGGGAACACGCACAGATTCCAGAAAATCTCTGGCAGTGTGAATGAACCAAATTCAAAAGATTCTAGAACACATTATCAGTGTATTTTCTGGAATCTCAGTGTGAAAGGGGCTATAAAGTTGTGGAAGTTTAAGTTTACTGTAAGGCAGGATTGTGCATTTAAAAATAAATAAATAAATATATATATATATGTTGCAGAGAACATTTCATTTCTGATCATCTTTATAATCATCCATGTTTTATGATATACCTGTATATTTATATAGTAAATATTATGATATTTTCAGATACAGTATTATTTGGACTAGAAAATCAAAGCCAAAATAGTTTTCGGCTAAAAAGTTTTAGGCCTGGTTTCACAGACAGGACTTAGATTAAGCAAGGATTAGGCCTTAGTTCAAATCGGACATTTAAGTAGCCTTTATAAACATGCCTTAGAAAAAACATTACTGGTGTGCATGGATGACTCGTTCGTGTTGCCAGATCTTGCTAGAAAAAAAAAAGTGAACAAGAAAAAGCCCATAATAAATCCAAATGCTTTATATTGAAAACAAAAACAAAATATCGCGACACGCACCTGCCCACTTTAATATCCCAATAAACTTGATCGCTTTATGATCGCAAATGATTTATGTTCTTTACTTAGTGTAAAACTATGCACTAACAAACGGCCAGCTTTTTATGGCGACAAATTCTTTTTGGGTTACAGTTTATGAAATTATGTATTATTCCTTTTTTTAAAAAAGACCAAGGGAAAAGAAAGGATGTTTTGAATAAGTTAGTTGCTGTTCAAGGCAACCAACTGGAAATAATATAAAAAGTGCTATAATGCAAGCTTTCTGATGTCCTCCAAAAATATCGAACTTTCTTTGTAATCCCGATCACTTTCCTAAAAGCTCAAAGCATTACAGAACTCTCGGTGTGCGGTGACCATCAGGAGGTTTAAATCCGGGATTACACATGGGTTTCCCTGTAAGGCCTGATCTTTTCACTTTATTCACATCACCTTCATAAGTGTTGACGGCTTCCAAGTTCAGGACGTGACGAATGACGTGATACTCGTCTGCGATGCCGTTTCCTCCCAGCATATCTCGGGCCTGTCTAGCGATATCCAGGGCTTTCCCGCAGGAGTTCCTCTTCAGCATAGATATCATCTCTGGAGCCGCTCTGTGAACGTGGATCAGAGAGTAAAGACCGGTAGCTTGGATGTGACCAGTTACACATCTATGAGTGGTATTTTTCTCACATATTAACATCATTCTTTCAAGACAGGGTTTACATTTTAAATTAAATTGTACGTTTTAGTAAAGTTAGAAGTAAAGTTCAAATGGCCTTTATTTACTGCAGAGCGGCTCTATTTTGACAGGACACTTAAAAATGAAAGAATGACTCAAGTTAAAGTACTGGAACGTTAAAAAAAGAATTTGCTAAGCACATTTACTTTGTTAAAAAAATTTAATTGCAGTGAACGAATGGGAAGTGTCTAATGTTTCCATATTTCTCCTCTTAACCAGAATTCACAAAACTTTTTGACTAAGGAATTTATGACTTTTGTTGACTATTGGAGAAGATTTTTTTGTTAATGATATTACAGGGAAAATAGTCATAATGACCAAGTCAGTTAAATATTTTAGGCCTGAGTAAAACTAAAATTAGGTCACTATATACTGTATATCCATGACTTTTGTAGGCCTGGAAACCACCATTTAAAAAAAAAAATCCAAGTTTCCCATGAGCCTATGAAATGTCAAATTGCACCAAACATTCGTCTTTCTCTGTTCCACACTTGATCCCTGCATCCTCACAAAAAATGATGTCCATGTCTTTAAATCCTAAAAACCAGAGCAGCGTAAAGATGAACCTCACTTTTTGTCATCTATCAGCCGGCCCAGCCGCAGACACGACTGCAGGCCGATGGTGATCTCCGTCAGCATGTCTGCCATCTTCTTCTGGATCAGCTGGTTTCTGGCTAGAGGAACTCCAAACTGGATCCTAAAGAGAACATTACAGGAACATTGTGTTACATTCTGAAAAACAACATCTGCAAGAACTATAATGAGAGCCAATCTAAGCAAGCAAGCAAATTTACAGTTTAAAATCCTTCCACACTTTCCTCATTATCCAGTCACTTATTAATGAGAACAGATTGCAGACGTGTTCTGACCTGTCCAGTGTGTACTGACGTGCGGCGTGGAAACAAAACTCTGCGGCTCCCAGAGCTCCCCAAGCGATGCCATAGCGAGCGTTGTTCAGACACCCGAATGGACCCTGGTGAACATGGAAGAAAAGCACAGCTATATTAGCATTGACATTCACTAAAAAAATATAATAAAAAACGTATTATGCATTGACTATGTGCTTGTTTGAGAAGCCTTATCACCCAGATATACGTCACAATAGGAAGAAAAGAATATTGCAACTTTCGTTTCATGCCGACTTTAAGCCAGTGCTTCAGTGAAAGACTTTATGTCTTGCATTGACTTTGTCTATGCCTACTAATAATAAAGGAAAGCCAAAAAATCCTGAGCCAGTGTTTCTTGATGATGTCTCATGCAGTTTCTCTCTCACTCACCGCCAGTCCTGAAACTTTGGGCAGCAGGTTTTCCTCTGGGACTTCCACCTCGTCCATGATGATCATGCCAGTGGCTGAAGCCCGCAGAGAAAACTTGCCCTCGATCTTGGGGGTGGACAGACCCTTCATGCCACGCTCCAGGAGGAAACCACGCACCTTCCCGTCCTCACATTTGGCCCAAACCACACAGATATCAGCCACGGGTGAGTTCGTAATCCTGTGCGAGAGATGGGAGCAATGTAAGACGATAGAAGAGACTCTTTGTCACTTCTGTTGTCCATAATATATAGATCATTTTACTAAATGTGTAAACAATAGAGTTCTGAGCCCTAAAACCCAGAAACAAGCATTTTTGCACTTCTGGTTCCATCGTCCGGAAGTCAATGTTTTTTTTTAGTTACACGCCTGAAATAAGACGTGTAGTTAACACAAGCTCAAGATATTTTAAAGTGTTTTTTTTTTTCTAAAACATAAAATACATCAGCAACACCACATTAATGAATTTTTGTAATGCTTTTACTTGTCCACCACTTTTACAGCTAACTCGAACAAAAATAAAGACTGAAAGAAACTTAGTGATGATGACGTTGAAGTCAAATGACCGTGTTGTAGTTCGTTTATAGTCTAATTTTAGATTTTTACTTTAGGCGATTGTATATAGACTTCAGAATACATACATTTGTTGTGTTCATTTTTTATTGTGTTCCGATTGTCATGATGAACAAAAGGTGTAAGAATCCTAATCTTTTGTTGGTCACAGAGTTTATTTTCTACAATAATCCAAAAGATAATCCTTCAGGATTTCTGCAAAGGGAATCAGGGTCATGCAAACTTCTGGGATGGCCTATTAAAACACATCATAACTGCTGCATTCTGGCACTGGCAGCAACTGTCCATTAATAGTCCTTAAAAAAGCCTTATGGCACCACCATGTGGACACAGACTGTTACTTGTAACCGTATTCTGCACAGACAGATTATGATTTCTTCACCTTTACTGTTGTTCTAAACCTGCGTTATATAAGACGCACCAGGTCTTGGAGCCGGTGAGGGTGAAGGTGCGACTGGACGGGTTGTACTTGGCTCTGGTCTCCATGCCGCCCGGGTCACTGCCGTGGTTTGGCTCCGTCAGTCCAAAACAACCTAGAATCTCTCCTTGTGCTGCGCGACACATAGACAATATGATGTCTGCATGGTTATGAACTTAAGTGGGTGAATCTTATGAGCAGTATTTCAGCCCATAATCAAAAGATAAAGAATGTGAATCATTGATATGTATTGCCTTGTGACACATTCTCTGAATGGTTTTGCAGTCTCACCCAGTCTGGGCAGGTATTTCTGCTTCTGTTCCTCGGTGCCGTAAGCGTTGATGGGGTGCATGACCAGCGAGGACTGCACACTCATGACCGAGCGATAGCCGCTGTCCACTCGCTCCACCTCGCGAGCGATGAGACCGTACGCCACGTAACTTGTGCCAGCACAGCCGTAACCTTGACAGGGAAGAGTGCATGAGTGCAAGGGAGTTACTGAAAAGTATATATAGTTACACGAGAACACTTTGCAATTAGGTTTCATTTGTTAACATCAGTTAACATGTACTAACAATGAACAATACTTCTACAGCATTTATTAATCTTAGTTAATGTTAATCTCAACATTTACCAATACATTTTTAAGATTGAAAGTTGTATCTGTTAACATTAGTTAATGCACTGTGAACTAAAATAAACGTTAGAATGTTCTGTTAAAATATATTGCTCATTGTTGGTTTATGTTTTATTTTTTAATTAATGCATTAACTAATATTAACAAATGAGACCTTATTACAGTGTTACCGGTTACACTTTCAACAAACAATTCATTCTTTATTTCCTGACTAGGCATTAGATGATGGCAAGGATCTTTTAAATCTCTAATATAATAGGGCTGCACAATTTGGCAATTTCGTGATTATATAATGCATCAGTATAACTATAGTTATAATAAATTATAATAAATGATTATTACTTTTATTACGGTTATTACTAAATAAAAATATTACTATTGTAATAATATTGTACATTTACATTTAAAAAAATATAATGATATAGTTTTACAGGTGTATTGTAAAATACAATTATACAATTTATCTTTCTTAAATACTCTTTTTTTTATTTAAATTTTAAAATACGAATATTTATGTCTGTCTTGATTTCATTTTTTAAACTTTTTAGGGAACATTTTTAAACCACAGGGAGCCCTTTTTATTAAATTAGCTTTTTATTACAAGTTTGTGACGATGGTTTTCAAATGCACATTATAAGCAACGCAGAGATGGAGTTTGTGTGGAGCAGCAAAAAAACCAAAAAAAAGCACTTCCTGTGAACCAAACTACTCTGAGACACTGAACAAAGTGTATCATCAAACATCCAGTGCATTATTCATTTAAATCGCAGCTTTTGCAATTTGATAACCACGCTTTCGTTTTTTTAATTTTTTTTTTTATTAATCGTGCCACTCTACCTAATATCGACTGCTAACCAATATGAGGCTGATATATTATACATACCTTTAATGGTTGGGCCCAAAACACCCAGTTCCCCCATCTCAGACACAATATCACGATGAAAAACTAGTGGAGAACAAAGAGAAGTTAATAGTTCAATCAATAGACACTAACACCCTCCACAACCCGTAGCCCATTTTAGCCCAAGTCCTGTTGTAAACCACAAGCTGTCATTGTGATATAAATATACACTCACCTTCATTTCTGTTGGCCATCAGGATACGCGGCATGAGTTTCTCCTGGCAGTAAGTGCGAAAAGAGTCTCGAATCATGACCTCCTCCTCCGTCAGGAGACCCTCCAGCTCCAACGCATCACGCCAGTCAAACTGCACTTTAGCTGAGGTTTACATGACAGGATATAACAAACACGCAGGTCAGTGATCAGCAGATATTCAGAAGCTTACAGCAGGAAATATTGCAAAAGAAATAAACATACGTGTTTTCACTTGCTTCTTTTCACCAGACTTCTCTGCATCTGATAGAAGAATAATAGAATTTTACGTTTGTGTATCTTTACAATGTTATGCATGTGTGAATAGAAATATGCATTAGAAATACACTCCCATTCAAAAGTTTGGTGTCATTAAGATCTTTTAATACTTTATTCAGAAAGTATGCATTGAATTGATCAACAGTGACGGGCAAAGACATTTATACTGTTATGAAAAATCAAAACTTTCTACCATCAAAGAATCCTGAAAAGATAATACAACAAAAAATGTTTTCAACACTGATTATAAGAAATGTTTCTTGATCACTAAATCATACCAAATATTATTTCAGATAAGAACATGACTTGTATTCTATATTTGAGCTGTGGGATGAATATCTATGACCACATTTAAAGGGATAGTTCACCCCAAAATTCAAATGATTAATGTTGTTCCAAACCTGTATGCTGTTCTTTTTATTTAAAGAATCGTTATATTGCATAATGATTTGCATGAATGATTTGATTTGAATAATGACTCAGTTTCAGTCTGTTCATCACATGAATACACTATATAGCTTCAGAAGTATTGAAATATATCTCAAAAACGGTTTTGATTACTGTTATGGTAGATTTTTTTGAGCTTGACAGACATGGTGAGTATAATTTTTCAACATTCTTTTTATGTTCCAATAATAATAATAAAACCAAACAGGTCTGGAACAACATAGGGGTGCATTATATAAAGACATACAGGTGCAACTCGAAAAATTAGAATATCGTCCAAAATGTAAGTAATTCAAATTAAAAGGTGAAACTAATATATTTAGTGTATATATAACTGTATACATATGCATGATTATACTTTTCAGAGGGCCGACATTTCTGTATGTAATTTTATTTTATTTTATTGATTTCTAATTTTCTGAGTTTTTGAATTTGGGGTTTCAATAAGCTGTAAGGCCAAAATCATCAAAATTGTAACTTTTGCATGATATTCACATTTTTCAAATTTCACCTGTATCCGACAAACTGCTGTCCTGACCCCATGGAGAAGCCGCAGCAGTTTTCTGTGATCTGCAAGCTGTAAAGAGGACACATCTCTGGCTGTTCACAAGCAGACGACTCACACTCCTTAATGCCATGATGAGTAAGCCTCTGTAAAAGTAATAATGCATGTCATCATGAATGTCATAGAGCAATCATACATTACAATATGCATGTATCAAAACATTATATAATGCCTTAATCATTTCTACGCATTTTAAATATTAAATTGTTATTTTACCAGATTGGCCCCTTAATATCTGTTGTAACCGTTGTATGCGTCTGTCACTCGACCCGTCACGGATATATGCGCTTTTCTCGCGACCTTACACAATATGTAAGATGTTTTTTAAACCAAATGCAGCGCTTATCCCCTGTAGCCAGCGGGACCGGTCCAGTGACAGGACGAGTGGCAGCTCCCCCTGCCACGCAAAGATTTTACCCCTACTGGAGAACTGCCCATACAATATCATCATAATACAAATTATAGAATTAGTATGTCATACTGTGCTGAAGTAACTAGTTAAAAGGCATAACGTTACAGGATATTAACATTGTGTTTTAAATGATAGATTATTTCACAACACTACTACACCTAGGAGAGTTTCAGTCACTGTCCAACGTAAGTAACGTTAAACAAACAAATCCTCAGACACTTAACGTTATTCTGTAAACAAGCATTAGCGTCATAGTACTTGGCCACAAGTCATGCACACGAATAGCAGTGTTGACCCAAAAGAACAGGAGCTAATACAGTACTCCGGTATAATGTCATATAAACAGATAAAAGCTTTACGTACCTGTATACGACGAATTATGAGCAGACAGTACTAGTTCACTTGTCATACAGCGATAATTGCTAAGGTGGGATTTTTTCCAGTTTGACAGGCAGCGCACGGAGGGCGGAAAGGAACACGAATTTGTGAAAGATGGAGAGTCCAGGGCGCCATTTTGAATGTGGCACACAGCGTCACTGGAACATGGAAATCTTGACATGAACATTAACAGGTATTATAAAATAAGCACATTTTGGTGGACTAATAATTTAAAACTAAAAATCTACGTTTTTTTTACTTTTGAAAAAAAAAAACTTTTGTTTGTTCTGATAATAATAAGACATTATCAAACATAAAATATAATTTTCTCGTGCATCGCTAGTTTGGATTGTAGGCCCTGCTTTATGTAATTTCCAGAAGACATACTCTGAGACTGCTTTCATAAACCATTTATTTACATGATAGGAAAGAGATGTCAATCATATAAAATGATTACAGCCCTGATTTGATTCAATCTTGATTTCATAAAAACTTACTCAGAATTGTATTTTGAGTTGTGGTCGGTTACAGAGAATCCACAAAGCAAAATTCAAACAAACATGTTTTTGTTACTAATATTCATCCACCAACTTTCTGCTGCAATTTTAGTTTGTTTAAAAAAAAACTTATATTTGAGTAGACCCCGAAACCTTTGTAATTAAAAGAGAAAATATAATCACAGCCTTTTTTCACCTTTAATCTGTGAATCTATCTACTGAACTACAAAACCTATGAAGTTATGTAACAAGTTGTGTAATGTCCTCTCAGCTTCTTCAATAATCCCAGTCTAAGTCTTTAGCCACTCTGTGTAAACTGATGAAGAAGTCCGGGAAAAGACCAAAAATGTTGTTCTCTTCAAATTCATTTCTGACATTCCTGTTAGAAACAAAAGATAGAGTGAACCAAAATCAAAACAGAATCATTACAGACACAAAGATAAACGGCAACAGAGATGTAAGTAACTGAGATCTGGATGGACATTTTTGTCTCACTTACCCATGAACCAGTTTGTTGCGCAAAACACGCAGCAGGCCAAGTACGTCCTCCGGAAGCTTCTTGTTAATGTCTGCCCATATTCCTGAAAGCTGCAAATAAGACGCACAATAGCATGGATGGTCTAGTGTTCTATATTACAAGTCCCAACACAGCCTTGAATGAACCAAGATAATGTGCAGAGCAAGGAGAGGAAAGCTCTCGTCTTGTGTTTAGGTGAGTCTTGTTGTTTTACAGTTTTACTCACCTGCAATTTCCAATTAGAAAAGGTTTTTCCCTCTGTGGCCTCCTTTGCAGTTTTGAAGAGCTTCCAAAGGTTTTTTAAATCCTCACCCACTATAGCAAGGATGTCCCTTTTCCTGAAGGACAAAAAATGAACAAGCATGAATCACATGTCAACTATCTTGACTTGTATCTAGGGCTGCACGATTATGACAAAAATCATAATTGTCGATTATTCCCTTGGAATTGTAATTGCAATTATTAATTACGATTATCATAATTTACATTGAAAAATGTTTTGAATAGCTTTATGCCATTGTTTGAAGCGACTGCATGCCATTTGGTCATATCAAAATACAAGCTGAAAACACTCTTCCTGAAAAACTTCTTTTTTTTTGCTTTTCTATAGCATTAAGCCTCAAATGTCAAATGTATTGTTTTATTTATTTATAGAAACCAAACCAAAGTAAAAAAAAACCTAAAGATAAGCTGTAGAAAACACATCTGTAAAAAACTGTAAAAAACCACATCTTAAGCACACAGAATAATGTAAGTGAACTTTTTTTTGTAATTGCACCTTTAAACGATTACATAATTGTGGCATCCGTAATTGTAATCGCGATTACAAATTCGATTAATTGTGCAGCCCTACTTGTATCTATGTTTATTAATGTGTTGTATATATCTATGTTTACGTCATGTGAAAAAGTAAGTACACCTTTTTGAATTCTATGGTTTTATGTATCAGGGCATAATAAAGAGAGCTGTGCATAAACTGATGCCCACAAACCTCAATGAACTGAAGCACATTGTAAAGAAGAGAGGGCCAAAATTCCTCCACAACGATGTGAGAGACTGATAAAGTCATATAGAAAATAATTACTTCAAGTTATTGCTGCTAAAGGTGGTTCTACAAGCAATAAATCATATGGCTGTGCTTATCACACATGGCTTCTATTTAAATAAACCATGACACAGTGTAATATGCCATGTATTGTTGTTCATCTGATGTTGTATTTACCTCATTTTAAGACCTGCCATGGACCAGATGTTTTATTTATTTATTATTATGTCTGGATACATAAAAGCATAGAATTAAAAGGGTGTACTTTCTTTTTCACATAACTGTATATATATATATATATATATATATATATATATATATATATATATATAAACTTACTTCTTTTCATTCTCGATTTTAAGTTCACTGAAGGCCTCATAGATGGTCAGTGTTGCTGTTGGGTCTGTTTCCTCTGTGTGCTCCTTTTCTATGTAGAGGCTGCGAAGTTTTGCTAAAAACTCGTAGTTCTGGATTTCAGGCCTATCACCCAGCTTCCTGAGGACCGCATCTTTGCTGAAGGAAATAAAATGCAGGCATTGAGCAGGGCAGTTCAGAACAAGGCTGTATGATCAGAAAATCAAACCCAGCATTCACTATATGCATGTTTCTCTGAGATACGTTACAGTGTTTTGAGTTTTAAAGAGAATAGTTCATTTACTCACTCTCACGTTTTCCCTTTTTTTTTTTTAAGGTGAACATTCTGGACACACATATCAATACATTGAAAGCAAATGAGGCCTGTCGAGCTCCAAAAATGTCAAAACGGCATCATAAATGTGGTCCTTATGACTGGTGTGCTCTATTCCAAGTCATATAATTTCAGAACAGATCAAAATGTTTTCACAATTGATAGTTTGGAATGACACGAGGGTGAGAAAATAATGGCAAAATTGTCATATTTGGGTGAACGATTCCTTGAAGATTCTCAGACTCACAGCTCAAGATAAGAAGTCTACAATCTAAATCAATGTCCTGGCAGAGACTCCGTATAATAAGATACATGTACGTGGTAATATCTGAATGGCAGAAGTCAAAATCACCAGAACTTTTGACAAGCATCACTTATAATTTACCAGTAATCATCCCAGAAAAAAGGGTGTCGTAGGACCTCATCAACAGTCAGTCTCTCTGCTGGTTCTTTGTTGATCATCCATTCAATGAGATCCTTGGCTACTATATCTTGTACATGTTCAAGAGAGTACTTCCCATTCTTGATGTTCCCCTCACGGTCCATGTCCCCAAAAGGATGTTTCCCATCAGAGAGTATGTAGTACACCAACATCCCAGCAACCTGCAATAAATTGGGCAAACTGTGAAGCACATACTAACGGGACAGGGAAAAATAAACCGGAAGAGCTGATAGAGAACATTGTGCTTTGAGGCCAGCCTCACACTGCAATTTTTTCCACTCATCTATTCGCGTTTTACTTTATTAACACATCAAACGGTGGATGAAATCAAATGATTTTTGAAAGATATTTCAGTTGCTCTTTCATATAATGAAAGTGAATGGGGCTGCAAGCTCCAAAAAAATAAAAAATACAGGTTACACTTTATTTTAAGGTGACATAGTTACATTGTATTTTACTCAAATAAGTGCTCAGTAATAATAATTAACTTCATGAACTTACTATAGAGTTACAGTTAGGGTCAGGTTTAGTTACTTGATAATTATGCATAATTTACGCTTGTTAATATTGTAAGTACATGTAGTAACACATAACTACGTCACCTTAAAATAAAGTGTTGCCAAAATAAACTATAAAATGTGTTTTTTTTTAACAATATCTTTAAGTAAAGAACAGAACAATAAGTTGTTATTGACTGACAAACTGTTAAAGGAAGGTAAGATTGTAAGAGAACAGCAAGTTAACCTTTTTGACCCCCATATATTTTCCATATGTCTAATACTTATATTTACGACAAAGCTGCTCGTTTTCAAACTATTTTTATTAGCATAAACTGCGAGAACTGAAATATAATATTTAACTAACCATGATTCATTGTTTGATCCTATAGCATTGGTCATATTGACTCCATTTGCGTCCTTTTTGTACAATTAAAGTGAATAGGGACTTAAAGCTTGTTTAAATAGAAAAACTCTAATTTTGTGTTCCGTGGAACAAAGAATGTCACATGGGTTTAGAACGACACAAGGTCAGTTACTGATGACTGTTAATTCCTTTAAGTTTGATGTAATACTAAAATAATCATACAGAGTGTCTATTTACACTTTGTTGGCAGAGGCTATTTACACTATTTACACTCCGCCCACTAATCATAGGTGAAAAATGATCCCACAATCCACCCTTAGCTTGGTGAGCTCTTAGTAATCTCATGACTGCAGTTGATTTGTGGTATTTCACAAACCTGGATGTCTGAGCTCTTTTTATAACCACTCTTTTCAGACTGATTCAGGATCTCCGTTGCCTCCCACCCTTGGGTACCAGCTCTACCAGTATGAACTGTGCTTCTGCCCTCCTCCAGTTTGCGACTCAAGCCGAAGTCGGCCAGCCTTGCATTTTTTCCTGAATCTGTTGAAATATGAGTTTAGCTGTAATCCTCTCTCTCTCTCTCTCTCTCTATATATATATATATATATATATATACTGTATACATAACATTAACTTTACAGGCTAAATTATGATATATTCCTTGTAAAGCTGCAAAAGTAGCACATAAAACCTATTTTTAATACCTATCAAAACATTTCTAGGCTTTATGTCACGATGTATCACTCCAGCACGGTGAAGAACTTGAAGGCCAAGAAGCATCTCCTTCACTAATTTCCTCAAAGCGTTTTCCTGGTCCTTTTGCTCCTGCAGACGAAGATTTTCCATGTAGTCCTCCATATCATATTCACAAAGCTGTAGCGCAAGATAATAAAAATCTTCATCCTCTGCTAAGTCCACATACCTGACGATGTTCTTGCTCTCAAGCTTTAAATCTCGTAGATGCTTCAGTTCATTTTCAAAGTCTTTGCTATTCAGTGGATCCTTGGTTATTCGTTTAATGGCCACCTCAGTGCCATCTTCCTTCAGGCCAAGATATACTGTGCCACTTCCTCCAGAGCCAATAATGTAATTATTACTTCTAGAAAAGAAGATGTTACTGACTTTTTTCTTGGTGGGATCTTTCTGGAGTTCCTCTAGTTTACTTCTGTGTTTTATTGAGGATGGGTTGCACCTGATGATATCGTCATCAGGTGTGTCGGTCTTATCTTGCACATTTTCTGTTGCTACTTTTTGATGGTGAGACTCAGTTACCCGTTTGTCATCGGCCGACTGTAAGGATGAACCTGGAAAATCCATTTAAAATAAAATTTGAGTTCCAATATATATATGTGTGTGTGTATGTGTGTGTGTGTGTGTATGTGGTTTAAATATGTTGTTTACTTCATACCGTCAAGTTCTTGAATGACATCAGGCTGGATTTCTTGGAGTATTTCGTAAAAAGCAGATTTTACTGCTGGTCCTCCAGATTTCACAGCTTTTAAGAGTTCTGTCGTTTGGGTACTTTTAGTTGCGTTTGTGATCTTTGAATACAGTCTCCAGGTAAGCTTTCTGTTTTCATACAGCTTATCAGCGATGGGCATCACAGATGTAACTCTTTGAATGAGAGCTTCATAGTGTGTGTCCACAAACTCAGCATCTGAGTATCAAACATCAGTTAAAAAAAAGACAGTGTTTTTAAAAAAATAATTAGGTCAAGTGAATTTAATATGCCAATATTATTCCAAATGTGGTGCAATTAAGTAGGTGAGTTTTTTCATGTAAAACTTACGCTGATGTTCCATTGTTTTTCTTCAGTCCATTAAACTAGCTAAAAAGACAAAACGTGTCAAACAACATTAACATGCTGGTTTTTATATTGATTATTACTTATTCTTAATAATTTAAATAAATCAAATGCCTATTTCCGGTATCATTGGTTTTGAACCAGACAAAGTCAGACTTTACTTGATATCACGTTAGGGTTGACTTGATATAGTTGAACTATTTTTTTGTCACAATTGTTTTGATATGTACAGCTTTCCTGTAGCTCAAACAGTAAGTTAGAGTGTTGACGCTTACAACGCCACGGTCGTGGGTTTAATTCCCAGGGAAAGCAAGAACTGTTAAGAATGTAAAATGTGAACCTTGAAATGCAATGCAAGTCGCTTTGGATAAAAGCGTCTGCCAAATGCATAAATGTAAATGCTATGACATTGTGAAACTTACCCTTTTACATACCACAAAAGTCATTGTTTACTATTCATTCAACTGTATCTTTTTTTTTTTGTAGTCAAGATTCGTCTCTAGAGAAACTGACTTTCGAAAAGAAACTACACTGAGAAATATTAAATATTTTCGAAATCGAAAGGAAGTGCAGCCAATAAACATTCATATTTTATGCATAACTATACAGATGTGAGTTTCACATAACTTACCTGTAGTAGTTTATAAGAAAGCACTGATATACGTTTTGTCGTGCAGAAATCGGGAGAGTGCGGAAGAGAAAAATGATGCTTGCAGGCAGCCAATCAGTGTTAGCATACAACAACACGAGACCAGTTGCTTTCCTGTCGCAGAACTCCACACACCCATACCGAAAACAAACTCATATTTTGCTGTCTTCTCAAATCTTCGTTAATACAAATGTCAGACACATTGAGATATGTAAATCTATAGAAGTGTGAAATTATAACAATATTTTTTTTCTCAAGCACAAGCAGGCTACTGTTGCTATCAGAGGTGTAGTGGTAGGGGGGGGGGGGTTATTGGATGATATTCTCAAATGGGGGTCTAGATCAGCAGGATGCTCTCTGCACACGCAAGGTCTCTCGCTCGCGTTCCTTCAACTCTCATCTGCGCGGTTTTGAGCACTCTGTCTCGCATGAACGCTCGCTCGATTCCGGGAGATTTGAACTAATTTGCGATAACTAGTCGATCACGAGTGGCTCAACAGGTAGATCTATAGATAAACTCATCTTTCAGGCATGTGACAGACCGGGTTGACACTTCTGCGTGAGAAATCGGGGGTGTGGCGTGTGAAACCATGAGCGTGCGTCTCACGGCCAATGCGTGAGTTGGCAGCTTTAGATTCTTGCTGCGTCCTGCTGGCTATGAAAGACTAGCAACCTATGAAACTAATAATGAACAATTTGAAACTAAAACGACATAAGCTTAATTAAAAATGGCTTAGGAACTATAGGCTATTTAGAGGTGGACCGTGGATAAACGCTATTTAGAGGTGGTAAACGCACTGTGGAGGTGGGTAAACGCTATTTCGGAATTTTGGGAGGTGCGTAAACGGCGTTTACGTGCATTTAGCCTCCACTACATCACTGGTTTTTATGGTTACTGCGAACTTTCCTCATCCATCTCAACTAATACCGCGTTCCAGGTAACCTGTAACCCGTGTTTTTCCAACCTTAAACCCGTGAAAGTGCACTGGAACGGCAGTCAAACCCGTGACTTCCCACCCGTGAACTCGTACTAGATCGATGTACTCCCAGTTACGAGCTCTGACGTCACGGGTATACACGGGTTACAGGTTGACTGGAACGCGGCATAAGCACAGGAGGTAGTTCTAACATTTTTAAACTGAAACATTGTAAAAAAAAACATTGTAAATTAAATAAAATACAAAGAAACACCACTCTATAAATGCCATAAAACCATTTTATAGGCTACATGAAATTTACAAAAACACAATTTAAAAACTTGAATGAGTTACAGGTGTTTGCAATGACCTTCAAAAGGTCATTAGCTGTGTCCCAATTCAGAGGCAGCATACTTCGAAGACTGCAAAGGTCAGACCAAGCATTGTTAAATGGGACGGTCTCTAGCCTACAGAGGATTGTTCTTGACGCCTAGCCTAGCAACTGTGACAGCTGCCGTTGATGAGCGACAGTAACATTTTTACTAGACTTTTTTTTTTAAGTTAAATTAAACTGTCTGAAAACAAAACAGGATTCACAACCTGTCTGAATATTTTCATCATGGTCAATTTCTGTCAAAAGTAAAACTAATCACATCTTAGTAAGACATGTCAACAATTGAACCGATATTTAAATTGTTGCTAGATATTTGAGTAAGCTGAAACTCAATACTTAATTGAATTTCGGCAATTTCTCTCAACAAAAACTCGCAATGAATTCTGGGGTAGGCAAGACTGCGAAGGATCCATTTGTTGTATGCTTCATTTCATGGGAAACGAAGAAATCATTTAAAAATAACCATAGAATTGGGACAGCCTTTATCGGCTGCTGTGACGCAATCAGCCTTCGAATGATACAGTCTCTGAATTGGGACTCGACTAATAGACTGCTGCTTATACAAACCATTTCAAAATACATGAATGACATACACATGGAAAAAGAAGCAAAACATGTATTAAAATCATTACATTACTGATTTGATGCATATAAAAAGCAAGTCAAAAATGTCAATATTGACTTTAGTCAAAAACATGATAGCAAAGATACGAAGGCCTTGAAACCATGCACCATCAACAGTCTTGAGCTGAAACCAATATTGTGGAGTTTAGGTTTGGGCGATGGGGATTCATAAAAACATCATTATTCAACATTAAGTGCAAAGCAGTGGAAGTGGCTATAGGTGTCTGCATCAAATTTCTCAGTCTCTTCAATATTTCCAGTCCATGTCAGTAGCCAACCGGTGTAAACTGATGAGGAAATCTGGAAACTCATCAATCATCTTCTCTGCATAGAAGAGTTTTTCCCTATTGGAAACAGACAAGAACAGTCAAATCTTACAATATAGCATATACAATAATTAATATATACAAATATTATTTACAGAACCTTCTGTAAAACACTGAAAAAAAAAAGTAATACAGTTAAAGCTGTAACCTGTAAAATCCCCCCTCCCTATTTTTGTACTTACTGATGTCCCAGTGCATTGCGCAAATACCGTAATAGGCCAAGTAAGTCATTGGGAAGACCTTTGCCAATTTTTGTCCATGTCTCAGGAGCCTGCAAATACAAAGTCAGAGTCTTACATCAAGAAATATCAGTGCAGGAAACAATGACAGCAAACATCCATACAACACTGTTTTTATAATCATTTAATATGTTATAGTGAATATTGCAGTATTTATTAAAAATGATTTATCCATGCACATTATTTTGCCCTGAATCTTTAATCAAAATAACTTCCCCTCCCTCTTCTCCCATCTCTTCTCTTCTCTGATGATGTGTTTACTGTGAGGGAGGGATCAACCTGTTACTCACATGAGATCGACCAATAGCAAACCAAAACCATCTAACCAACCATCCAATCCTTTTGCAATATTCTCAAATTGTTGAGACATAGTTGAGATATGTAAATCTATAGAAGTGGGAAATTATAACAATATTCAATATTTATGTTTGCATTTATGTCCCCATGGACAAAATCAAGTCCCATCCTACATTTTTCCTTGTTTAAGAATCCGTTGTACACTTGAATATAGGCCTACTCTACTACAGTATAAATATAAAGAAAAGACTATCGCAACTTCAGTTTCATGCCGATGTATGAATGCAGTCGGGTTTGTATTTCCCTTTGCCTTGCTCAGTTTGTTGCATGATTTATGAGGGCATAATTAATGAATTTGTAAGACACACATCTTTTGATAAACAGCAAAAGAATTGAGAAGCGTTTCCTCTCCCTTTAAAAGTTGATAAGCCTGGTGGGTTTTTTTAACTATCCTAAATATACTTGATTAAATGGTTAGTTACATTGTACTATTTATTTAGCATTGTTTTTCACCTCTGTCCAATCAGAACAGAGCTAACCCAATTTGAAGTCGCTACCTGCTAGTTGAGAATCACTCATCTAGTTCGCTGTGTGCTAATAGTCCAAAAACACACCCTTTGGTAAGGAGAGGAAAACACATCTCTTACGTTTTCTGAAGAAGTCTTTACTCACCTTTGACTTCCAATCAGAAAAGGATTTTTCTTTTGTGTATTTCTGTACAGTGTCATACAGGTCTTTATTGCTTTCATAGTTCTTGTATTCCTGGACTTCCTCTTTATTACCCAGATTGTGAAGGACCTCCTTTATCCTGAAGGAAAATCATTGTTGTGAAGGCATACAGTAAGTGTGAATCCACATCAATTCTACACATTCATCTAATCCTACTTTCAGAGAAAAAAGCTGGCGCATATATCAGGGCTAGTCAGGGAATTTATCAATGGAAGATTTACCTAACACAGCTTTACTCTTATTAATATGATGATACAGCAATTTAGTCTTACTAACAGGCAGCAAAGCAGAGACGTCTCAAGAACTGATGCAGATAGATAGATGCCAAGATAATAAAGAGTCCAAAAGTCTAGAAACAAGATCCTGCCAGTGTCAGAGTATCAGGCAAAAACAGCAACTGAAATACTGGAAATAAAGGGGAGCAAGAAGTAAAAGAGTAAGAGGATGCAGTGGAAGACTAGGCACAAGATACATCATTAGGCTACTATAAATATAATAGTGAAAAAAACATCTTACAGTGTCACTTAACTGCCACTTTTAGTAGTGAAAAGCAAGAATAAGCAGAAAAGAATTTCTTCCTAAGCATCAAACATTAATTTTGATTTACCTTTTATCATCCCAGAAATAGGGGTGATCTAAGACCTTGTCGACAGTTGGTCTCTTATCTTGGTCTTTGTTGATCATCCATTCTACGAGATCTGTCGCTTTTTTGTCCCGGACATCGTCAAGAGAATATTCCCCTTTAAAAACGTTTACCTCACAGCAGATGTCATCTCCAAAAGGATGTTTCCCATCAGAGAGGATGTAGTAGGTTAACATTCCCGCCACCTACAATAAATGAGGATCATTTGTCAGTTATCGAACAGGGAAAACTGCACAATAATAACCAATGGACATGATTAGAGTTTGAAAAGTGCAAGAAATCAAGATTTCTATGAACTAAACTGATAATCAAATCCTCTCTTAGCTAGATGGTCTCATGTTAGCATGACTGCAGTTGATTCGTGGTATTTCACAAACCTGGATGTCAGAGCTCTTTTTGTAACAGCCCTTTTCGGTCTGATTCAGGATCTCCGTTGCCTCCCAGCCTCGTGTCCCAGCTCTAACAGTATACACTGTGGTTTTTCCCTCCTCCAGTTTGCGACTGATACCAAAGTCAGCCAGTCTTGCCCTTTTTTCTACATCTAATAATAAAAATATTTTAGTTTTGAATAATGACAGAATTCAACTTTAATTCAACGCATTTACTCTCCCCTCATGTTGTTCCAAACCTTGATTGCATTTTGTTTCCAGTGTAAGAGAGTAAATGAAGACAGAATTTTAGGGCGAATTATCACTTTTTAAAGTAGAAGTCAAACGTATATAATCATTTGTATTATTCTGAGATTTTCTTTAAAATATGTGTACCTATCAAAACATTTCTAGGCTTTATATCACAATGTATCACTCCAGCACGGTGAAGAACTTGAAGGCCAAGAAGCATCTCCTTCACTATTTTCCTCAAAGCGTTGTCTTTGTCCTTTTGCTCCAGCAGACGAAGATCGTCCATGTAGTCCACTAGATCGTATTCACAAAGCCGGTTTGCAAGATAGTAAAAATCTTTACCCACTACAAAGGTCACATACCTGACGATATACTGGCTCTCGAGCTTCAGATCTTGCAAATGGTTCAGCTCATTTTCAATATCTTTGTTATTCTTTGGGTTCTTTGTTATTAGTTTAATGGCCACCTCAATGCCATCTTCACTCAAGCCAATATATACTTGAGCGCCGCTTCCTCCAGGGCTTATCATGTACTTCTCATCTTTACAAAAGTACAGATTCCCTACTTTTTCAATGTCAGTCTCTTTTATCAGCTCTTCTAGTTTTGTACCATGTCTTTTGGAGGATTTGTTCCACCTGAGGATTTGTTTTTCTTCAGTCTTTTGTTCGATAGTTTGCACTTGTACTGTTTCTGCATGTTGAGGGGGAGATTCTGACGAGGTCTGTGCCGGAGACCTTGGAATCCCTTGTTGAACTCCTACATAAATATAAATGATATAAGAAAAGATATGATATAGAAGATCAAGAGGGTCATTCATGTTTCCAAATGTTTTTCCAATGTTTCTTTACAAAACATTTCTTTACTTTTAAAGTTGTATATCTCAATTGCACAACAGAGCATAATGTAGTACTTGTTGACAATGGAATTATTATTATGCAAACTCACTCAAACTCAAATTTAATCCAAGAAGTAGCATTAGCATATGCAACATGAGAATAAATATCCATTCAACGTTAGAATCTGTGCTGGGTTCTGAGAATCTGGGTTTTGTCTTGTATGTGTTGTTAAATGTAAAGTATTTCATAATCTCGCTCACCATTTTGTTCAAGGTCTTCAACCAGGAAATTCTGCTGGTCTTTAAGCAAATTGTATAAAGCAGATTTTGCTTTGTCAGAGTTTAGAGCCTCAAGGAGCTCTCTCATTTTACTCATATTTGTAGCTTTTGCCTTAATATTTGAGTATGTTTCACTGTGTATTATTTTAACAGCCCTCATTACATCAGCAATGGGCATCACAGCAGTAACCCTCCGGATGAGATCTGCACTGCAATAATCCACAAATTGAGAATCTGAAAAACAAATGACAGTTAAACCAGAATATTTCCCAATATGCACTGTGAGTAATACTGCAGAGAGGAAACATCCATTCAAGGAGTGTTTCCAGACTGAGTTTAAGAGTCGTGTTGACTGTGCATATAAGCCAGTGGAGTTTTGACTGGAAGCTCAGTTCTGCCACGGAATAAATAAACAAAAAAGTTAACTTACGAATTTATCTCATAATCAGAATTGTGAAATATAAACTCATAACTACAAGGTATAAAGTTACATTTGTGATATAAAAACTCGTAATTATAATAAAAATGTCAGAATTGTGAGTTTATATGTGACTTATTCCCCCTCAGAATTCTGAGATAAAAAGTCACCATTTACTTTTTTTACTTTTAGCACAAAATAAGCTTCCATAGTTTTGCATTGTACAGCATGTGTTGAATTTTTTTTTACTATTACTAAATCTCTCACCTTGTCGTTCAAAATCTTTAACCAGGTCTGGATTATTAGTTTCCCACACATTGTAAAAAGCAGATTTTGCTTTGTCAGTGCTTAGAGCACGTAAGAGCACAGTCATTTTATCCACATCTGTAGACAACTTCAGAATCTGTGTGTATATTTCTTGCTGAATTATTGCAGCGTCTTTCAATGCATCAGCAATGCGCATCACAAAAGTAGCCTTCTGGATGAGACCTTCACTGTGATGTTTTACAAATAGAGCATCTGAAATAAAAAATGACATTGGTTGAAGATCAGTTTATGCATCATTGTGAGCTAATAATGCAGATTGTTGCGTATGAACTACATTTTTAATTAGCCAGTGTGTGGTGGACGTGAGTTGGAGTGTCACTTTAAACTTACGCAGCTTCTCCATTGTTTTCATTCAGTGGCTGAAAAACTGCAATTCTTGAAAACCTAATCAAAAAGATGAAAGCAATGAAGACAGAATTAACAAATTGACTAGAATAAATAGTCTATACACAATTAAAGTACATACAATCCCATGTGAATGTCAATATTCAAACCTCATGCATGAACATGAACTCATGAAAACATGTTTATGCAACTCGCTAAACACGTGACAATTGATGACAAGCGAAACTAGCTTAAATTATAATTTATTATATTAAGTATTCATAATAAATTAATAATAATAATAATAATTATTAACAATAATTATAAGTATAATATAATATTAACAATAGAAGTTACAATTGGTCTTTGTTTTTCCTCAACTCTCTAAACAAAATCTAGCCAATACAGTGAGATATACATGAGTAACAACTACTAAAATTAAACGTTCTGCCTAAAATCTGTCAAAATTTGGACAAGTGAGTTTCTTTCCTTTCTGATGTTTTTGCACACGCGTATTTAATCAAGTGGGTGGTGCTCACTGCAGAGTTGTAGTCAAGCTCCACCTCTGTGGATCTAAGGGGTGGAGCTTAACCTAAATCATATATAGCTACCGCAATTACGTCCAGAGAGGGGGAGCTGGACGTGAATCGGCTCTGAAGGGAGCAATTTTGTCTCTCCCGATAGAGCCCCTTTCCTTTCACTTCCTATTTCCCCATTTATTCAACTGTAGGCTATAGCAAAAAATGCAAAGGAGGGGCTAGCAGGTGCTTCAGCACCCCCAATAAATACCAAAGCATCCATGGAAGTCCTGAACCACATGCTGAAGAAAAAAAGAAGAAACCTTATCTTGTTGTTTCGAGATATTAAGTGCTTATTTCAACATAATATCTCGTTATTTTGAGACAATAAGTCATTATTTCGACATAAGTCGTTATTTTGAAATAACTTGCTATTTCGACATAAGGGGACATTCTAATCAGCATTAAGCCAAATTAAGCATTCTTGTAGCGGAGCACTGGACGCACCACAGGATCAGCCCAAATAAAGAGAAACACCAGCAATGCCTTTTTACTTTTGTGTGTTTACTGCAAGCATCAAATGGGACAGTGTTACAATCATCTGTTCTGGATTGACAATCTCTCTTCAGAGTGCTTCGGCTCCTGGAAACTCAATTACAAGATGTATTTTCTTTACAGTATCTTAAATTGTTCCATTTAATAAAATGCATAACACCAAAGGCATATTTTTTATGTAGAACTAATACGATTTATGAATTCTAAAAATTAATAAAATAATAATGAAACAAAATGAATACAACAAATCATACCTGCAAGCATAAAATGGGACCGTGTTACAATCATCTGTTCTGGATTGACAATCAGAAAATACATCATTCAATTAGTACATTGTCCCATATTTCTTCTAATATGCAGGCAACTTACAATATCAAAGAAACAATTCACAGTTTCAGCTTCTTAACACACATAACATGCTTTAAGTCATGAACTACATTACCCAAAATACACCGCTGATACTGGCGCGCATTTCACTCGGTGCAGCACAGATTATAACCACCACTCGTGTCATCAAAATGAAATTAAGTGAAGCCATGATCAAAATTCAAGTATATAAGTCAAGTCAAGTATATTTATATAGCGCTTTTCACAATACAGATTGCATCAAAGCAGCTTCACAGTATCAATCAAAACAACATAACAATGTTCGTTTCTTAGTGGAGAAAAAAACATCCACGTTTGGTAGAGCTGATCAATGGTATTAATGATTGGTTAATTAATTTGAATATCCCCAACTGAGCAAGCCAAAGGTAACAGAAACTAACAAGAAAATTAACAAGCAGCCTCATACCCATGAAACCCAACATAGGACATTAACTGATACTTAAAATGTTATAACTTACCGTTCATAGAAACATGACACAATCGCACGTTTAAAGCAATAGTTTATGTACTATATTAAACATGAAGAATCATCTATTTAACACCCAACAGGGTCACCATTACCACCATATTTTGTTCTGATTTCATATACTTCTATTAATAATATGCTCAAAGACCTTGTTTGAATTATCCATTAACGGAGACACATTCCTCTCTTCGGAGTGCTCGCGCAAGCGATATTTTTTTCCCCAGGATGGTAGGGGAAGACTCATGAATATTCATTAGGGAACTCATCCCTGATTGGTCGTAACCAGAGCCGTATGTTTTTCAACGGCTCTGGTCGTAACCCCAGTGACGGGCATAGACATATGACGGGTAGGTTTAGGGGCGGGGTTAGGGGTAGTTCATCAGACCAATCAGGGATGAGTTCCCTAATGAATATTCATGAGTCTTCCCCTACCATCCTGGGGAAAAAAATATCGCTTCCCGCGAACTGAAGAAGAGTGCAACACATGAGGAATATACCATTGATTGAAGAAAGGGGAGTTCTTACCAAATCAGTAACACAAAAGAACACAACAACACATCTTTCTAATCAACTCATGCAGTACAGGGCAGTAGTGCAATTATAATGTTCGATAAGTACATAAGACTAAATGCTGGGTACTGTGTGTTAAATGAAATGTTGGTGTTGATTTAATATTCCAACCTTCCCCACCTTAATGAAATGTGGATCATCGCTTGCTCAATCTCTCTCTGCTAATTGAGAAGCAAGTTCAAGCAACTCATGTATTAAACAAAGTTTGATGAATTATACATTTTTCACACCATTACATTCTTCAATATTATGTATGCCAGCATATTGTGCATCAAAACGAACTTGTCCTTGTTGAACTCGCACCAACATTAAGGCTTGATAGCGCGTCATGTTCTGTCCACTAGATCCAGCGAGGGTGAGCTAGAGCTCTAGCTCCTCCCATTGAACGCTGCAGCGAAGCCCCATCCACTAAATCTACATAGGTGGAGCTGGAGCTCCAGAAAAGGGGGAGCTCGAGGTCTAGCTCCTCCCATTTGGCTTAAAGGTTCCTTTACTTTTGAGTTTCATCAGATATTACATGGGGGGAAAAAAAAACATTTTAATACAAGGAATACACAAACACTAGGACGTCTTGTGTCCATCAGCAAATATAAAAGAACTTCACGCCTTTAAAGACTAAAAATACATTTTAAGCAATCTTATTAAGATAACTTTTCTCCTCAGCTAAAACTGAAACAAGACGTGTTTGATGCTCTAAATTGCGAACGAGTTGTTATTTTGACCCTGATCTTTCCCTTGTTAAGATTAGTTAAAAGCGGACCGAAAGAAAAATCACAAGAGAGCTGTGTGACCGAAATTCCGATACGGAATCTACCGGTTACTTCCCTTGGTTGGTTTAATCTCATTTGAATATTTGCATGTAGACAAAGCAAAGGATTCTACTGGCCATTCAACTCCACTTGATAGATAGCAGAAAGCCCAGCGATTGGTTAAAATAACTGCCAATCAAAGCACTCTACATGACTCGTATGAATTCGCTAGTCTGCTCTGCAGTTTGCTGTGGACTGAAACGCATGACCACTAATTATAGTTCTCCACAGTTACGTACATGCATGTTAACCTGAAATGGATATGGAAGAGAAACCAAAATACGGCAAGTTTATTTCGGTTTAATATTTGCTGGTGTTTGTATTGAAAGTTTTTGATTTGGTGTTATTTTGATTTGGTGGTGACTTGGAGTCCTCCTCAAATATAAACGCTACCAAACAGAAACTGAAATTCATTTGAATAACTTCGCTGCCGCTAATAGTAAGAACTGATACATGTTTTGACTCTAACTTTATATGCCCTGTTAAGGTGGAAACACCCCCAGCAGTGTTATTTATCAGTGTTAAAGCTGTTGTGTTAGTAAGGCAACGCCTAACCCCCCCGTTATTTACTAGGTCAGAGTTTGGGATTTGCTTAGCTACTTTACCTCATGTTTTGTGTAGATATTTTCTTACTCCTAACAATCATATCTGTAAACACTGTGGCTTTTGTCACTAATTTTAGTAACTGACTTATTTTACTGTAAATTTGGTGGTTGACCGCTTTCATCACACGTGCACTGCTGAAATGTTCATTTGTTCAATTGTACTATAATAGTGTGCATGTTTGTTTTTATATTAATTTATTTGATGCAAATATGAAAACAGTAGTTTTTTTCTTGTTGTTATAATTATTATAAAAACTAAAGCTGTGTGACTGGAAATAGAAGGTGGGTGTGTTTATTGTAAGATAGGATAAGATAACTGTGTTTAGATCATGTCAAAGCAAATACAGTAAAGTTGTGCCACAGGGTTAAACTACATCCAGACATATGAAACTACACAGCTGTTCTGTGAGTATGAACATCTCTTTTGACACAACATGGAAACCATTGAAAGGGTCAATTGTGGTTTTAATAGTTTGCATTTCTGTCCTGGATTTCTGTTGGAAACTCCTTTATACAAATTTGCTTTTACAAGAATATTGTTGCTTGTCCATTTGGTTAAAAGTCAGTATTTGGAACAATTATGTTGAAAAAACTTGCAATTCAGCCTTGGTTTTACTCGTATATGTCCTTGTAAAGTATCTGGTTACTGGTGACCAAAGTCATAGAGCACAGAGCCTGCATTCATGAGTGGGAGTGCATGTACCAGTAATTAAAGGGTGCAATATAGGATGGCGCTTTTTAAAGATATAAAATAAGGCCTTTACCTCTTAATTTTAAACTTTAAGCTGTACTTATGTGCTATTTCTGCTGCTGAGGGACTGAGTGCGACTGCAGCTGTTTCAAGTTAGGGAAGGGATAACTTTCACATTCAGTGTAACTTCTCAAATAGGCTAGTTTGCGAGCAAAGTTCGTCATCGTCACAGAAATATATTTTTATGTTGCCTAATTTGTATTGTATTTATTTATTTATAAAGCACCTTTCAGGCTACAAAGTATCTCCAAAGTGCTGTACGGTACAAATGATATAAACAATTGCAATGAGAATTGTATAGCAGACCAATTTCAATAGTTTTAAAGGATTAGTTCACTTTAAAAAAAAAACTTTAGATGATAATTTACTCACCCCCATGTCATCCAAGATGTCTTTTGCTGCAAGGCTTTACATGCTTAGTTAACATGATGTAGCCTAAATATTAAAGGTTCACTGAGAACTTGAGGGGAAATTCTGAACTTATCGGAGTGCAAAATGGGTTTTGTTTCCTCGTTAGCCAGACGACAGGAAAAGACTCATGAACCAACATGGCATTTCGGATCCTTTCCACTTTTCTCACTGATAAAATTGACATAATCTTAATTGAAGTGACTTTTGAAATGTCTAAGCTTCATTTACAGTAATAGTTAGACTTCTTGTGATCACATCCTGAACCGCTGATAGCAGCTTTTCTTCCATTAGTCATTTAGACTAATGGAAGTGCTATTGATTTGATTTCTTACTTTACTAATTTAATAACAGTGCATATTTTCTTGAGCAATGAGTATTTTGGTCATTTGGACATGGTTTCTCAGTATGTTTCAGTCATTTTCAGACATAATTGCACTTTTCTCTGACTTGAATTCTTTAAAATGAAGCTATATTAATGAATAAAGATTATTAGTGGCTTCACATCAAAAATCTTGCTTAATAACACACAATTAACTTTGTTTTAACCATAATGTTTTTAGAGTAAATGCAAAGTTTCTCAGGGGAACGCACAACATTTTCTAGAAAACGCAAAATCTTTGACGACTTATATTTTCTGCCATCTTATGTTTTGTCCTTTTAGGGGCTCCATAGAGAAGTGATTAAAATTATTACAGCTTAAGAAAAAAGGCAGAGGACGTGTTTTTTTTCTTCTTTCTGATAGTAAAAATGCTTTAAAGGGGTGGTTGATTATGATTTCACTTTTCTAACTTTAGTTCGTGTGTAATGTTGCTGTTTGAGAATAAACAACATCTGCAAAGTTCAAAGCAAAGGGAGATATTTCCTCCTGGTTAGTGACATCACTAACCCTAAAATATACATTCACCCCGCCCCCAGAACACGATTTATAGATTATCATGACAGAATATGCTAATCAATGACTAGAAGATAACTACACATCAGCTACAAATTCATCAACTGACCATTCAGAAATGTTGTATACATGTTGCCACTTCTTCTTGAGTCTCTCCATCATTGTCTGACTCGGGTTTGATATAACAGGCGTTTTTAGAAATTTTCAGTGCATGTCTGTGTGAGTGCAAGCTGTTAAAGCTCCGCCCTCTGTGTCGGGAGCAGCAGTTTATTTGCATTTAAAGGGACAGACACAAAAACGGTGCGTTTTTGCTCACCCTCAAAAAGTGACAACTTTAACAACTATATGCTATATAAAAATATATGTGGGGGTATTTTGAGCTAAAAGTTCACATACATAATCTGAGGACATCAGAGATTTATTTTACATCGTCTAAAAAGGGCATTATACCACCCCTTTAAAGGGGAACTTGGCATCTCTAGCCATTTCTTTGCTGATTTTCACTTTTGTTGTCGCATGTTGTCTCAATGAGCTCCCTCTACAGCTGTGGGCCGTATATTTCACAACACTGTCGTAAAAAAACTCACTTGTGGCACCCTCCTCCCCCTTTCTACCACTGCTCAGCTCATGTGCATTTGTTATTATCGGAGCTGGCCAACAATCGTGTGGAGCCATGTCTACCGAGGTGTCTGTCTATGTCTATCATACACAGGATATGGCGTGTGTGTGTTAATGTCAAATGTCACCATTCTCACCAGAACAGGTTATTTAACCATCTGAATGAGTTCTAAATGGTTTTATTAAGTTGAAATAGTTGCTAAGTTCCCCTTTAATTATAGTTAACAAAAATTTTTAAAATTTCTGTAACTTAAAATAAAATATTAAACAACCCAAACATAATAAATTCCAAACTATTTATTCAAACTTTAATAGTATCTCAGTGATAACAAAAACTGCTTTATACATTTTCCTCAGATTTGGCAAAATGCAGTTGTGGACAACAGTCAGTTTCTGATTGATATCATTTTTTCATTTCCTATTTTGTCTGAATCTAAGCAAAATTGAGCCAAAACGTTTGTCGTTTTAATGAAATTACATTACTAGCTTTAATAATTACATTACATCAGCATGAGTGGAGAAGGCTTTTCTTTTTTCACCTTTTTTTTTGATGTACCACCTTTTTGCATAATAACTTGCACCCTCATTGATTTCACACACCGATAAACCTCTACCGAAAGCAGGCTGTTTGTGATCCAGAAGGTCTTATGTTTGTTCCGCTCATGTTGGTAATGGTTCGAGAGATATTTGCACGATAAAGTTGCTTTGCAACAGCATTTGCGAGACAAAATGAATCCAAACCGAGTCGGGTGTCATTGTCGTCACGCCCAGTTCTGATCCCTCCTGCTGTTAGGGTTAGGGTTAGAGACCCAAAACTGCTCAGTTTAGTCCTTCAGACACAAAAGAAGACTTAAAACAGTTCAGAAAGGACACAAAGCCAAGTTTAGAAAGATCAAATGAGAGAAATCCAATATTTTCTTGCTTGAAAAGGTGGTGTTTAGTTCAGCTTAAACCTGTTCAATACCTGTTGAACCAGTTTTCAACAGCAGAAGGTTGTTTTCCCAGTTGAAATCAGGAAGTTAAAGTCAGACGGCTGAAGGACTTTTCCCTTTACCGTGAGGAAGGAATATCAGATCATCAGAGCCACTGAACGTCAAGATGCCTGCGGAGGAAGGTGCTTACACAAAAAGCGGTAACGTCTCTTGATGGTGTCTCCTCTAGTATGCAAGTGTTTTCTTGGTTTTGACACGTGGACAAACCCTTTGAAGCGCTCTGAGTAACTTGCCACAAGTAAAGTTTTGTCTGACATAAGTAATGGTAAAAATGGGAGTGTTTTGTCCAGACGTTGGTTCAAATGGTTTCCCACGTGGGATATTTCAGTGACTCACTCTCAGAAAGAAAGGTACAAAATCTGTCACTTGGGAGGTACCCTTTCAAAAAGTTTTTTTTCAGAGAGTGCTCTAATATGCCTCTACTGTTGACTTGTATGCCATTAGCCTTATGTGTTCATTTAGTGCATTGGTAGAAGTGTGTTAACACTGCATTAGTGTTATACTAGGCCTTTGTCCATCTTCACAATACCACAGTGGTCTGCCTGGGAACTGAAGCGCTCAGTCTTTCCATGTTTACTAGGGTGTGGATGTTTACAGTCCGATGCCACAGCAGAAATTCCCATGGCATTGTCTTCCCTTTAAGTGGTGAGGGTTTTGCCTGTATTTTAGCAATCCACAGCAGTTGTTTTCATTCTAAGATAGAAGAAAGCATTGTAATGAACTGAAGCTTACTTATTTAACATTAAGCTGAATGATATTATAGTAACAACTAAGGCTATATTATAAGCGTTTAACTAATCCACAGCCATAAACCAAGGCACTTAATACTTCTATTTAATACATTTCACATCTGCTTTTCTAATCTATAGTGTATTCTAAACTTGGCATTGTGTACTATAAATGATATTGTTGGCTCTTATGACCAATTGCTTGTGGTGTTTCTCATTTAGCATAAAAGTGTCTGCTAAATGAATACTAATGTAGTGCATTAAGTCATTATATTGATCACTTTTTGCAAAGTTGTTGTTTAATCCAATGTTTTTGGGCAAGTTATTATGCATGTTTTTTTCTGGATGTCTGAGACATAAACGAGCAGATTTTTTTTTTTTTTTTGTTCCAGTACATCAAGACTTTTTTTGCAAAGTAAATGGAAAGCTTGTTTTTTCCGCACCAGAGCTCTGTGGTTGGCGAATAAGAGCATTTGCACATCTGTTCTTAGTTTATTGCAGTTCACAAGATGGGAGTAGAGTGACCTCAAAAAGTACAGTATTTGGACTCACGTGGAACTATCTTAACATTTATATTGGATCCAAAATGATCAAAGCAAGTGGCAACTGTCTGTGCTCAGTATCTACCGCTGTTCTCTGAAATAATTACTTCACTTTTCTGATTTTTGTAAGGAACTGGTTCCAAAGTGGTTTGCAAAAAAAAAGTTTTTTTTTTTGTCTTTGTTTTGAAATCTGTCGGTTTAACATTTAAAACCTAAATGTTTTTGTGAAATCATGAAATGCATGAAAAAGTGCTTGTGCAATCTTTTTTTTTTTTTTTTTTTTTTTTTTTTTTTTTAACAAATGCAGCTGGATAGACATTATTTTCTAATATAATGGCATTCTGATATTTTTAAGTGTGGGATCCAAATACTTAAAGATGACTCATTGTTTGAGCTAGCCTAAATGTAACTTAACAGGGCAGCTCGGTTACTAGCTGTTTAGCACAACATTTCATACTACATGTCTTATTTATTTTAGGAACAAACCCCTTGCTCTAGATGTTAACTGACAAGCAGCAACAAATGTACATTAATTAGAAGTCATGTTGCATTAAAAAGCATGCTTGGCTTTCCCTTTCTGTGCCATTTTGTAATAGGAGACTCCATTCCAGAGCTGTAAATTGGGAATTTATTCCCAAAATAACTGCGCGTGGGATGTTGTTTCTGGCACAACTAGTCAAGTCAATTCATCTTCATTTATATAGCGCTTTTAAAAATGTAGATTTTTTTTTTCAAAGCAGTTTTACAGAGATAAACATATAATTTAAAGTAACAGAGATTGTTTTGGCTTCATAGCGGTTCTTGAATAATGTTATTTTCCAGCTAAAGTTAGTTTTGATTGATTCACTTCCGTCAAAATGATAATTTGTTATTAAATTAGGGGCCGCTAAGACGACGCCGTTCTCTCTAGATTTGTACTGACTTGTAATTTTCTGAAGGAAATGTGAGTGGTGTTTGCCCTTGCAGAAGTCACTGTCACAATGCTAGGATGGTTGGAGTGGGTTTTAACATGTTCCTGTGCTTTAGGGTGTTTTGGGTGGTTGATAGGAGGGTGCCTTAAGTGGTCATTTACTGTGTAGCAGAAGCTCTTGCTCACTCACTGGGCTGGAATGTCATTTTCCAGGCGTGTGCTCAGTTATTCACAAAGTGTGATACATTGTGCTTAATTGGGCTAACCAAAGCCTGACTGAGCACATTTATGCCGTTTAAGTGAGTGGTTGTCTGTAATGAAATCTTACATGGTTTCCTTACAGTGGTCAGGGTCTGAAATTAACACCCGCCAAGCGCCAAATGTGGTAGATTTTCCATTTGGCGAGTAAATCTCCAAAGGCTATCCGCCACACTGGCGGGTGAATGTTAATACCAAAATAGTAATGTAATAAAATGCGGTGAGTCTCCGCAACGACGATAGATCGAAGTGCGCATCCGGGTGAAGACTGTACAACTGAAGGAACAACTGTATCCATGCACTGAGAGCAGCGGCAACGAGCACTAAGCTGGATCTCACAAACATCTCACTTGCCTTGTCTAGTTCACTGGAGATGTTTTAATTATTTGTATTAGGTACATCCGTTCTATGACATCAGTATATTTTTTACTACCTGTATATTGTATTTATATTGCATCATTGTAGCTCCAAAAAATAACATGACATGGTCAACTTCTGAAGTAAATATAGTCCTTCAGTTACTGATCGGATCAGAGTAAATGGAGTAAAAAAAAAAAAGGCAAAGGCAGAGTAAAACTAAATAATAAATAAAAAAATATAATATATTATTATTGCATATATTTTATTAAATATACAATTAATACATTTAATTTGTATAGAACTATTTTCATAGGCACCACCACAAAAATACTATTTTAATGTGTGTAAATTTGGTCTACTAGTCCCCGTGGCAGGTGAGCCAAAAATGTCATTTTGGACCCTGCTTGTGGTCTAACAATGTCTGGAATTTTGGTTTTAGTTGAGTCGTATTTAATTTAGTTTCTCCTTGTTGTTCTCACAGGAGAGCCCAAAAAATATGACCCCAACTTCAAAGGGCCCATCCAAAACAGGTAAGAATCGAACTGATTTGATCTGTTTTTAACAACTACATTTTGCTTAAACATTAAAATGATAGTTCACACTCATAAGAAATGTCATAATTTATTGACTCTCATGTTGTTCCAAACCTGACTTACTTTCTTATGTGAAACACAAAATAGATTATTTGATGAATATTCACACTGCTCGTATTATTTTCTATACAAAAAAGCCCCAAGTGTCATAAAAGTAGTCCATAATGCTTGTGTGCCAAATTCCAATCACATAGCAATACAACAGACTAAAGTCGAAGTTGTTAATTTCCAAAAATCCTTTATAAAAAAAATCTGTTGCTCTGTAACTCATTGCCACTTTTGGTTACATTTTCCTGTGCTGCTATTCTTCAAGAGATATGCAGGAACCAATAGAGTTAATCAGCACTGACATCAAACCTTTATTAGTTAGAAGAGCAATGCTTGATGTTGGTTCATCGTATAAGACATTGATACATTTGTCCTGTAGTTTTAAGCATGTTGTAAGTAACACCCGTTTCTTTCGGCACCACAGAGGATGTACAGACATTATTTGCTGTATCTTCTTCATCGTGGCCATAGTGGGCTACATCGCAGTGGGAATACTGGGTAAGTCAGTCTATATAGTGTTATGGACTGGGTACTGTGTAACAATGAACCTTTTAATGTTATATGCAGTGATTATTATTGGTTTGTGTGTGATGAGCGTTTGTCTGTGTGCGTGTTAGGACTGGGTGATTCAGGTGGCTAAAAGCCTTTTTGGAGATATTTAAAATATTTCCTAATCTGTTTGCTCTTTTTAACTCTCTCATACTCGCACATCCGACATGGTTTTGGAAAGGTAATGGCTACACAAAAAGCGCGTTAAAAGCTTTGCGTGTGTGTTTCTGTGTGTAATACTCATCATTTCTGTCTTGCACCCTCAGCCTGGACTCACGGTGACCCGAGGAAGGTGATCTACCCCACAGACAGCATGGGACAGTTCTGTGGCCAGGGAAATCTGGAGTAAGTCTCACAAATTTAAGATTATTATGACTTTTGTTGCTCCAGGTTTGACTTCATTAGTGACATCACATCATATAACCTTACTTTATGTTTTTAAGGATTTGCAAAAACCAATTTGCAAATCTTTTGAGATTGTATAAATTTTTTAAAAATGCATTTGAAATGTAATCATTAATTGAAGAGATTTGTTCAAAAACACTGATTCATCCAGTAAGTCTTTATGAGTGAGTCATTGAATAATTCCTTCAAAACGATTTAAAAATAAGAAAAATATTTTTAAGTAGACTGCACAAATCAACATTTTGCCAGAACCTCTAATAAATTTATTTTTAGTTGTCTGTTCAGAATCGTGACCTCCATTTTAAACGCCCCAAAAAATCTCCACTCTCAATTTATCCTGACTCATGCAGTTCTAGCATATAGTAAAAATGCATTTTCCAGTAAAAAAAAAAAAGGCACACTTGAGCGATTGTGTCAGTGAAATTAATTATTAAAAGCCTCACTTAGTTGACCATTTGTTTCTGTGACGTGTGTAACAGGAAGCAGCCCTTTTTGTTCTACTTCAACATGATGAAGTGTGCCAGTCCCATGGTCCTCCTAGAGTTCCAGTGTCCCACCCCTCAGGTTTGTGTCCTCTCCACCCCATCTGTTTCACTCTCCGGCTACTGTATTTTTGGATTGGCATACTACTTTACTACTATTGCAGAATTCAGTTCACAGTATGATCCTTATTTACAAGCAGAAGGAGCTGGATACAAAATCTTTGCATAATATCAATCCACAAATCTAACTTGTAAGGCGCCTGGATTTAAAAACCACACCATGTTTGTTAATTTGGCCATTACGGTCACCTGAGTTTGGGTCGCCTTTGGCTTGCTTAACTTGGGCTTTAAAAGAGACTTAATATTCAGTAATGTTATCATCAATTGAGTGACCGCCGTGATACAATGGAAATGAGTAAAAACTTGAACTGAGTTCAACTGGATGATGACACTATTGTCTTCTGCAGAGCTGCTTTATTGCTGAATCAAATGGATTTTATAACTGACAAATTTTGCTACATTGACACTTTTATTAAACTGAATTAACACTGAACTGACTCCAGCTAAATATCGACCCTTATTGCCCTCTGTAGAGATGCTTACAGCTGAACTGAACTCATGAACTTGACAGTTATTGAACTGAACTGAATCCACACTGAACTGACATTTTATTGAATTTGTAATTTTATGAAGTTTGCATGATTTGTTTTCTTGTTTATTATTTAAGAAGCTGCTTTGAAACATTCTGCATTGTATAAATAAAGGTGACATGCTTGCATGTGCAGTGTACAACCCGAGGGTACTGTTGGGAATACTGTATCCCACAATGCAATGCACTAAAATGTATCTTTCGTTACATGTATTTTTTATTTTAATAGGTTCCTTGAGGTTCACTTATGTTAATCCAGTTTTTTTTAACACACCTACACCTACACACACACAAACCCCTCATTCTCCCCCTCGGCTACTTTAAAGTCCCAGTGAACCGGACGAACAGTTGTGATGTGAACTATTTCCAAGTGAAAGAGTATATTGCATAGAGGGCAGGGTTTTTACTTGAAGGTTGGAGGGAGTGGTTAAAGATATTCAGCCCAAGCCGTCACACTGACGTCATCAGAGAAGGAACGGCGTTCCAGAGCGGAAGGTCATTTTCAGATTTTGATTAAAGATTACCACGACAAACAAAACGTATATATTTTTTATTAACAGAATAATTGTTCACCACAAGACTAGTAATGTGCGCTAACAAAGTAAAGTGTCAATTTTGATTTCATGACGCCTGGTTTCAAAACAATTTGCAGTCAAATGCTCCAACCAAATATATAGGTGCGAAAAATGAATGTCTAACTTCGTCGATGTCTTGCTCTGGAGGCAGTCGAATGCAAGTGTGTTTGCTAGTGTGGCGCAGCAGATCACTCAATATCCCAACATCCATTGGAGCTTGATTTAAGAAAGGCTTTTTTATATTATATGGGGAACATCTTAAGCTATGAAACTTGCAGGATGTTTTAATGGTGCTAAGAACTTTTATGCCTAAAGATCCTTTTAACAGTTGCATTTTTTACAGGATATCTTTTTTTTTTTTTTTTTTTTTTTTTTGCACCAAGAGTAATGTTAACAACTTTTTTTAACATGTTTTTTATGTATTGATTCCCACTGCCAAAAGTGAACAATTGTATAACTATTCAATTATAAAATAAGTATTTATTTTGTAGGTGATGAATTGACACCATTTGTTTGAATTAATAATGTAACGTATAGTAGTAAAGTAACGTGACAACAGTGTAGCATACTCCTGATTGACGTTTATTGTTGCATACTGCTTCACATACTATTTTAAAACAATAAGTCATAGGCTTTTTTGTTGTTTTGTTTTTGACAGTCAAACCTGTATAAATCTTTATCAAATTGTTCTTTCTGTGTTTAGGTGTGTGTAGAGAAATGTCCTAATCGCACTATGACTCTGGTAAAGGCCATCTTAAATCCAACCGATTGGAAAGAATACAAAGAATTTTGCAGAGAAGACCCCGGGCAGAAGGTAAGTTAGTATTATAACATTAAGTTGTTGTTTTTTTGTGCAAGTAACTAGATTTTGTACATTTTCTAATGACTGACCAATACTGTCTCCCTCTAAAGTCTGTGCCGGTCATTTTGCAAGAAAAACTGTGCCCTGCATATCTGATTTCCAGCAAACCATGTGAGACTCTTGTTCTTATTATTACACTTTTAATACTTATTGGGAATTATTGCAAATTGAGTTTTAACGTCTCTGTTACATAATGCTATTTTTGTTCTCAGTTTTGCAACGGTGTTTTCCGTCTCTGGGCAAAAAGGGTGAAGTCATCACGGTGGGCGATCAAGAGACATTTAATGATGGAGAGAAGACAAGAGATGCCAAAGACCTGGTGGCTGGGATGAAGTAAACATATTTATAATACTCAAACATAATGAGTTATTTTCCAAGAAAATAACTAAATTGCATGCCACTACTGCAGATGCAATTGCAGTGCAATTCAAGGGGGCTATTTATTATAAATCTGTTTGCTTTGACAATCGCAGGAACGCCACAATAGTCATGGAGGGTCGACAAGTTGCAATGAAGATCTTTGAGGATTACACAAAGTCTTGGTACTGGATCCTAGTGTAAGTCATTTTTTATTTTAGTGATTATATTTTCTGTAGTTTCAATAGAAATTACTCTATTTTTATTTTTTGTGCTAACATTTGAATCGGTGTTCTTTTAATATCATCAATATACTGGAGTATAATAGTATTTATTCATATTTTTAATTAGATTAGATTTTTTTCCAGTTTATTGGAGTTTTATTAGTTTGTTGTAGTAATTTTGTTGGTTTTATTATTATGCTTCTAGTAATATGTCTATTGAATTTTTTATTGTTTTATTTCAGTTTTAGAGTTTTTTTAGTCTTTGTTTTAGTACTTAAACTGAAGGAAAATTAGAAATGCTGGCTTTGAAACTAGCTGATATAAAGTATAACAGATTTGTATTTCTGTTAACGTAAATGTTTTTTATAGTAAATAGTTTTAAGTTGATGATAATTACAGTGGTTTAGATACTTTTCTTTCTGCAGGTGTTTGTTGATTGCTGTGGTGTTGAGTCTGATCTTCATCGTTCTCCTGCGGTATCTGGCTGGAATCATGGTCTGGGTCATGATCATCATGGTCATCGCCGTCATTGCCTATGGTAACGTCTTCATACACTAAGATACATTAATCTGCTGCTGTACATCTGATGATACTGCAAAAATGTATAAACACGTCAATCGTTTGTCTGCTCTTTACACAGGTATTGCTCACTGCAGCATAAAGTATGTCAATCTGAAGGACTCGGCTGGCGCTAATATCACTCTACAGCAGCTGGGCTTCCAGCCTGACTTCTCCGTCTACCTGCACATCAGACAGACCTGGCTGGCCTTCAGTGAGTTGCTTCACTGCTTATAATTTAGGTTGGAGATATGGGGTCAAAAAACAATTTGGCACATAACTGATATTGCACTAATCTTTGACTAAGATTTAAGGAGTGAGTGACATGAGAGTCGGAATATCATAAATACTTGTGGTTAGCCTCTTTTAAAGGGTTCGTTTTTTTTGACACGGCACAATGGCAATTAAATAATCCCATGGCACACCACTATATAAAAATTTAACAAAATTGCACAACATGCATTGCTTCAAATGGCATTAAAATCTAGATATTAGGCTATGTTGAAAGTAGTTCTCCCATTTAATATGGAACTTGAGCTTAAGTTAAGTAGGAACACAATAAGTACTATGTTGTTGGTGATGATAAACAACAAATCTACATATCATCGCTGTCGGGCGGAAACCTCGTATTTAATTAAACAGTCGTCGAAGTTGGTATTGTGGCTTTATTTAGCTATGGTCAGACACTTGCACGTGTCATTATAATATTAACATTTTATGAAAATCAAGCTCAAATGAAGTTGCAAGGTTTTTGACCAGCGAATGGCATCTGAGGTACTACATGCATCACGTTTTCATCAACGTACAATAATGTTTATTTTAGCTATATGCATGCTCAGTTTTCTTGTTGAAATCTCATGATCAAAATTGCGCTATGCACAAGATATTTAAAACACTATTTGCTTCTAGACTAGACTACAAAGAGTATTCTTCACTCTTCAAATACAAAAAAGTTAGCCTGTACACTGTCCATAGTGTTTCTTGTGTAAATAAAACACTGTACTTATGCAAACATCAGTTCTTTATTTTCCCATGCTTCTCCAATGGTTTAGTCACAACCTCTTTTAAATTACATCTGTATGTTGTTTTTTTTACAAATATTTAACTAATAAAAATGAAGGATGACAAATAGCATTCATTTAAAAAATATATATATGGAAGAAGAGCACAGTTATACACATTGTTCCAAATCCATTAGACTTTCGTTCATCTTCAGAACACAAATTAAGATATTTTTAAATGATTTTCAGATTTCATTAAAAATATCTTCATTTGTGTCTTATGGGTTTGGAACAAGATGAGGGTGAGGGTGAGTGAAAGAAGAAACCACCCAGAACACCCTAAACGCATGAAAATGCCCTAAAAACCACCCACAACAACCTAGAACTGTGGTGGTGAGTTAAACATTAGTAAAAAACACTCAGATTTTCTGTATACGAATATGTTTGTCTGTTTATTACTGTTTGGCGATAGCTAGCCATTCTTTCTCTAATCACTTTCAGTTTAGATTGGATCTCATAACTTTGCAATTTTTTTTTTGCATTTTGGCTGTAGATTCACATTAAAGGGGTCATGACATGGTTTTTTGTTTTGTTTTATTATGTTCCCTCAGGTGCAATTATAGTATTACTATAGTTTTTTTTACAAAAAACTTAAAAAATGTAGTGATTTATGACCTTTTCCCACCCTGTTTCTCCCCCTCTGATTCAAACAGTCTGTTTTGGGGGCGTTTCCCCTTTAAGACTTCAGTGTTAACACCCACTGTTATGATTGGCTAACGTCAGTGCTGCTTATGCATAAATTATTAACGTTAATCATTTTGTATCACATGTAGACTACACAATGCTCCACCACGTGAAACTTCGGTCTTCCAATCTTTTACCATCGTGTCAATTTTCAATTGATTTTGATTCATATGTGCAAGGGAGAGAGAGAGAGAGACAGTGAGACAGTTTGAAGGCGCGCGCGCGGCCGGGGCTCGCTCGCTCGCTCTCTGCTCGTTCTTTCAGTAACATTCCCTGTCACACTCAGCTCACTCACCGTTCAAATAAGGCTTTGGCGCGCTGCATATGCTGCAAATAAACTGCATCCGACTGCTTTCCCTGACGTCTGGATCGTTCGGCAGCGTATTCAAACACTCAAACAGGAACAGCACATCTGTGTGGCATAGCAATCTTCTTGTAAACAGACCCACTCGCTGCACGTCGAGTCGTCGACTGAACACGTGGGCGCGAGCCGCACGACAACGATGCGAAATGAGGCGTAGTTGTCTTGCGCTGGAGGCGGTCATATGCAAACGACTGGTACGTCACTTCGCACCGTGACGTCACTTCTTACCATGGATCCAGAACGAGCTGTATTTAGAGCTTGATTAAATAAATGCTTCGTTTATAATGGGGAGGACGTCTTAAGCTATGAAACTTGCAGGAAGTTTTAATAGTACATAGATCTCTTATATACCAATAGATCAAGGCAAATTTGGTTTCTCATGTCATGACCCCTTTAAAAAGTCATTTACATTGAAATATAAATGGAATTAAAATCGTTAAGCTTCATTTAAATATTGTAAAGGCACTGAAGTAACACATGTTTGTTTCTTTCTTCAGTAATCATTCTGGCTATTTTGGAGGTCATCATCATCCTCCTCCTCATCTTCCTCAGGAACCGAATCCGAATCGCCGTTGAGCTCATAAAGGAGGCTAGCAGGTTTGTATTTTTTGTGGGATTCTGCCTATTATTAAAGTTTATAGGCGTATTGGTTATTTTACCTTTTAATCTTTGGTTTGTATTAGTGGTTAAGCATTGGCCTTGTTTACCCTCATTGTGGTTTTCTTCAACCTCTTTTAGGGCCATCGGTTATGTGATGTCATCACTGTTCTACCCAATCTTTACCTTCTTCCTCCTGACCATAGTTATCGCTTACTGGGGTGTCACTGCAGTGTATCCTTCACTTAAGACTCAAGCAGACATTTTAATGTGTTTTAGGGCTTTTGTTCAGAGGGGCAAAAAAATCCAGTATATGCCTTTAAAGGGCATATTAATTTCAATTAAATTTAAATCAATATTTTAATCAGAATATACTCAGACTTTTGTTTGACTGTCTGTACAGACAGATACTTTTTGCCCTCATAATGGTGTAGTTACAGCATTTGCCAGCAGGGGTTAATGGGGTGTAATGGATTATTTTATAATAAGACAAAGTTGGGGATATTTTGATAGCAATGCTATAGTTCAACATTCCCAGCACCAAGCAATTGTTTATATATTGTAAAGTGTTTAATATGTGTGTCATGATTACACCAGTACTAGTCCTTAATCGCCCTGGTCAGTTTTCTCTCTACATCTAGTGAACCTGTTTATAAGGTTTTCAATGAAACAGTGTGTTCATATTCCAGACAAACCTGCCTCCCTGAGGTGTGTATACTCAATGTATAAATAAATATTTATGCACAGTCATAGTATTAAAATATTAAGTGCACAATTCTATTTTTTAATGCAAATATGTAGTACTTTATAAATATACATTGATAAAATCAGCTATCTCACAACTTGGCAAATAACTTTGTATGTATATATAAATAAATAAAGATTGATATTTGTTTATTGGAGTTTATATAAATATCTGACATGGAATAAAATTCTGTGGATGTACTGTAGCAGGCTTGATGGAAAAAATCAAGTCTTGTTTAACAACACAACATAACCTCATGTTTTAAAGTAAGTGAATGATCCCTGTTTCTCATTTCCTTGCAGAACTACAGTCTTTCTGCTATGAAGACAGAATGTCCGAAGTCTGAGTGCCTATTTGCGTTCTATGGTGGTGAAACGCCGTATCACAAATACCTGATCTTATTTCAGTTCTACAACGTCTTTCTGTTCTTCTGGTGTGCCAACTTTGTCACTGCTCTGGGTCAGATGACTCTGGCAGGAGCGTTTGCGTCCTACTACTGGGCTTTAAAAAAACCCGGCGACATCCCTGCTTTCCCGCTGTGTGCCTCTCTGGGCAGATCCCTCAGGTGCGGCTTTAAAGAAAAAAAATGCAATTGCATGTTAGCAAAGTGTGTCATTCGGATCCTAGGGATGATTTAATTGATATATTTGATGCATTTTGTCCACACGCAGGTATCACACAGGCTCTCTGGCGTTTGGTTCTCTCATCCTCGCCATCGTCCAGATTATCAGGGTTCTGCTGGAGTATATTGACCACAAACTCAAAGGTAAGAAAACATTTCAACGGAGCGTTATAGTCAGTTATAACTCGGTTGATTACGATAGGTTAATCACTGCAATATGTGTGTACACACTGAAAGTAGAAACAGTTTTCACTCAGAAACTGCTAATAAATTTTACAGTTAATTGCATAGAAAGGCAAGTAACACATTTAATTAAATGTAACATTTTGAAGTAGAAAGACTGAAATAGAATTTTCTTATAAATAGCATTTTCTATTATTATTTGTTACATTTACAACTTTGAAAAAGTTGTAAATGTACTTTCCTTCTCCCATAATTACTTCAACTGGTTTTTATTGCACAATAAGCCCTTTTAGGGCAATTCGAGACCCTGCAGCTTACTCTTTTGAGATGACGGCAAACATTATCTCTTGCCATATCTCACACTGCCCACTATAATCTGTTTGTGAACTCTTCTGCTTGCTTTTGTGCCCACAGGAGCAGAGAATAAATTCGCTAAGTTCTTGTTGTGCTGTTTGAAATGCTGCTTCTGGTGCCTGGAGAAGTTCATCAAGTTCATAAACAGGAATGCTTACATTATGGTGCGTGGTAATACACTACAGCGTAATATCTAAAGCAGAAACGCTTGGACTGATTGAACTAAACCAGAGGTGTCCAATCCTGGTCCTGGTGGGCCACTGTCCTGTAGAGTTCAGCTCCAACCCTTATCAAACACGCCTGAACCAGATAATCAAGGTCTTCAGACTCACTAGAATCCGAAATCACCCCCTATACCCTCAAATAGGGCATTATTTGAGAGGACAGCTGTTTTTAGTGGTCTCTGAAACCATAGTGGACGTTATCGAGAGTTATCGATCCCACAATGCACGTCTGAATTCACTCATTCGTTTTCATTCACTCCTTCAAGTGAACCGTATTAGTGGACTAATGTAGGGAATAGTGATTGAGGGTTTAAAGGTTGTATCAGTCATTTCAGGCCCAAAAAAGGCAGAAACATAATTGAGCACATTCATCTACAGGGCTCCAGACTAACTTTTTTCACTAGGAGCACAGTGGCCCCCAACTGAAATTTTTAGGGGCACAACCAGAAAATTTAGGAGCACACACCGTAAATCAACCTACTAACCAAATATTCACATTTCTACTAATTTCCAGTGTATTACTAATAAATACTTTGATAATAGATGCAGAAATTAAAATGCCTTTGCGCTCTGATTTAACATTACAACCTCTTGTCTTCGAAAACGGGCAGTGGCGTTGCTTTTTGATTTATTAACATGTCACCGCATACTCTATGCTTGAGGGTAAGATTGTGTTTAACTAGCGTATTGTGTTTAAACTGTGAAGTGTCTGCACTGTTGGCAAACTTCGTGTTCCCCGCAGTTATGGGGTAGCGACTGCAACAATCGCAGTTCATGGAGTTCGTCTACAGTACTACCCCAACCAGCTGAACTCTCGGGGTTCGGCCTGATACAAACCTCTTACTCTGAATCATCATCCGACTGTGACACTGTACTAGTTCTGCAACGTTTCAAATAGCTTGCGGTTAAGTTTGTATCATGGTTTTAGGTTCACGGTTTCGGTATGATTCAGTATGTGCTATGTTCAGGGAAAAAAAGACTGCAGTCAAATAAAATGAAGAAACAAATAATCTAACCACAAGCAAAAGCTTAAATAAATACAATAGAGCAAAGATACTAATAAAATAAACGGTAACACTTTATTTGAAGGGGTGTGCATAAGACTGACATGACACTGTCATAAACATGACATAACACCTGTCATGAACATGAAGGAGTCTTTATGAATGTTTATGACTGTTGTCATTAAGTGTCATTCGGTAAATTATGACACTTTTAATGCAAAGTTGACATTGTTTAAAATGTCTTTATGACAACTTGACATTACCCAAGACAAAAATGTCTTGATTATGACAACTTGACATTAACCAAGAAATCATAACCTGTCAACCTGTCACAACTTTGGCCGTCATGACACCATTATAACTGTGTCATGAATATTTTACTTGTCCTCAAGTAAAGTGGAACACATTGTACTTATAAAGATGTCATTAAGGGTTATTACACTGTCAAATGCTTTAAGTTTGATAATTAGACCTGTTATGACATATTTGTGACAGGTTGACAGGTTATGATTTCTTGGTTAATGTCAAGTTGTCATAAAGACATTTCTGTCTTTGTTAATGTCAAGTTGTCATAACAAAGACATTTTAAACAATGTCAACTTTGCATTAAAAGTGTCATAATTTACCGAATGACACTTAATGACAACAGTCATAAACATTCATAAAGACTCCTTCATGTTCATGACAGGTGTTATGTCATGTTTATGACAGTGTCATGTCAGTCTTATGCATACCCCTTCAAATAAAGTGTTACCAAATAAACTATGCTTTTCATGTAGGTCTAACATTAGTTTTCAGTTACAGAAATTGAATAATCAAGTGTAAAACAACATTGCATATTTGACTGTATAAATTAAAGATTAATCCTTAAAGTTACAAAAGCTATTCAATTCAGAGCTGATTCAGTAGGCCTACACCGATACTGTGAGTGTCTTTCTTGACCATAAGTTCACTTAAGGCATAACAGACTGTCTGCTAGGATACTCAAGACGGACATGTTGACATACTTTTTGTGTGAATTTGTCCATTCAAGTGCAAGACTTGAAAGAGAACTCAATATTTGCGCGCTGTCTGAGATGAGTAGCCTACACAGACACACACACACACGTGGCGCGCGCGCGCACACACACACACGCGGATGCCCGCACAAATCTTCAAGATGCGAGTCCTCTTTCGCGTCTTGAATGTTTACATTGGCAAAGTTTAAATGAGTTTATTTTAAACACCGATGGTAACGTCTACAGTTCAGGTCTCGCCTGCGCTCGGGCGCTATCAACTCCCGGGTGATGACGGCGTAAATGACAGATCATGTTCGAGGATTTGGCACTCACATTGAACAGTGAGTGTTTACAAAGAGTAATAGTTTTGTTCACGTTTTCAAAAAAAAAATTATCTCTGTTGTAATGTATTATTTTGGAAGCCAGCAAGTGAATTTAAGTGGCACACTAGCCGCAGTTCGTACGAACGAGTCAATAGTTTGCTCATTGCTCAGACGCACATCAAATTGTGATATTTGTCTCCGACCGTCTCCGTCTCCTTCCCACAGACGTTTAAACGCGCGCTCGATTAGGACCCTCCCCCTCCACACATTAGACACTTACAGTGGCCATTCCCTTTTATTCTCACACCCATTGGCCTGCCACACATTCCGGATTCATTGATAATAAGCCCCTTCCACGTTTAACGTGTAAAAAAAAAAAAAAAAAAAAAAAACGGGACAAATTTACTGGTCGCACATGTGCGACTGGATGTAAAATTCAGTCGCACATTCTCAAATTTTGGTCGCAAAATGCGACCCTTTGGTCGCAGTCTGGAGCCCTGATCTAATCTTTCCTAACGATCCGCTAGCTGCCCGCCCCATAAGCATGCCGTCCAAAAAACGCGTCTCTGTATTCAGCCTAGGCTCTGAAATCTGCACACAAAACAAATGGGACAACCACCACTCAAAACCAAAATAAACAGTGTTTCAACCAATCACCGACAGGGGAGGGTGTTGTGGGGTTTTGCGCTCGTGCACGGCTGGACGCGAAGTTGGAGCAACACCCGCTCCTGTTGGTGATTGGTTGAAACACTGTTTATTTTGGTTTTGAGTGGTTTGGTTTTGAGTGGTTAAGGTTGCAGACTTTTCATCAAGTGGCTTTGCTAGAAACTTCCAGGCAGGTGTGTTTGATTTAGTGTTGGAGCTAAACTTTGCAGGACAGTGGCCCTCCAGGAGCAGAATTGGACACCCCTGAACTAAACTGACTGCTGATTCCTTTTTTGAGGTGTTTAATGTAGTTTTATCACTTTCAGCTGGAGAAATTAGTAATTTAAATTAGAAGTAATTTGCTGAAGCCTACGTACTTAATAATATAGACTTTATGGGAATCTTAATAACATATCTATATGCAGTCTTTGTTGAATATATGTCTCTTCTGCCACAGGTGGCCATATACGGTAAAAACTTCTGCCGGTCAGCAAGTGATGCTTTCTTGCTCCTGATGAGAAATGTAATCAGGTGAGTGAAACCCTGACACTGCACTATTGAAGAGACTGGAACTGAATACAGGGGTTTGACATTTGTAAATTGACACAGTATCTTATAAGCACCACTGTTATGGTGTGAAACACTAACCAACAATGATATGTGATGCTGGTAACGACAATAACGTACTATGCATACTGTACATGCAGACCAACAATTAATAAACTAATGCAAGGCAAGATCATTAGCAGATCACTAGTTTTGGGAAGTTTCTTTGGGCTGGATGAATTTGAAGCATGTTTTTACTGATGTTTTCACTCTCGTCACAGGGTTGTAGTTATGGATAAGGTCACAGATTTCATCTTATTCCTCGGAAAACTCCTTATTGTTGGGCTTGTGGGTAAGTTTTCTGCTTTAGACTGGAGAGAATGAAACCATGTTTAAACAACACTAAACTCACTCCATCTTTTTTTTCCTCCCAGGGATCTTCGCTTTCTTCTTCTTCTCAGGACAAACGGATGCGTTTAAGGGTGCTGCACCCAGTCTCCATTATTACTGGGTTCCTATTTTGGTAAGTGGTTTGAGAGTCAGAACATGAGAAACAATTATTAACCGAATAAGGATGTAGGTGGCATTTATTTGATCAAAATACAGTAAAAACAGTAATATAATGAAATATTATTACCCGTTAAAATAATTGTTTTCTATGTGAATATATTTTAAAGTAGAATTTATTCCTGTGATTAAAGCTGAATTTTCAGCATCATTACTCCAGTCTTCAGTGTCACATGATTTTTCAGAAATCATTTTAATGTGATGATTTGATGCTCAACATTTGGAGTTTACACTTCTGATTATTATCAGTGTTGAAAACAGTGTGCTGCTTAATATTTGTGGAAATTGTGATATTTTTTTTGTTGTTGTTGTTAAGGATTGTTAAATTAGAAATCTTTTCCTACATTGTAAATAATGTAATTTGTAATCCATTTAATGCATCCCTGCTGAATGAAAGTATACTGTATATTTCTTTAAATATATAATATATATATATATATTTTGGATGGCGTCGTATGCTACCTGTCTTTAGCAGCTGAAACATATGTTTGCGTTTTTTCTCCAGACCGTGTTGGTGGGCTCCTACCTCATCGCCCATGGGTTTTTCAGCGTTTACGCCATGTGTGTGGACACACTCTTCCTCTGCTTCTGTGAGTACTTTCCATTAATAAGTGTTTTCACCTTAGAATCCAGTAGTTCAAGTATGAATATGAAGCCAAGGAGGTCCACTCTTGAATAAGTGTCATTTTTTGATCCTTTTAAAAAATGGTATAGCATTGCATTTAGGGAAATATTATATCTGTTTGGATGAAGCCTTATGCCACTAATGACTCTTCATTGCGCATGGCAGTGCATGTAGCTCTTTTTTGCACTTAATAAACCTCTCGTGGCTCGCTAGACTGAGAATTTACTCAGTTATGTATTGTGTATTCTGGTATGAGGTGTTTCTAATCTGTCTGGTGCTTTTCTTCCCTTCATTTCATAATAACCTGATTCTTTCTCTTTCTCTTTTTATTGTTGTTCCCTACACTTTTCTCATCATTCCTCTTTGGTTTTTCTTTTCTTCATTTTTGAAAATCTGTTCCTCACAATCTAAATATCACACATGAATCATTATTACTCTACACAATTCTTTTGTTTATACCTCCTGACAATCTCACACACTCATTACTAAACCCACTAACACCACATAAAGGTGAAGACCTTGAGCGTAATGACGGCTCCACAGCGCGTCCGTATTACATGACCGCATCGCTGCACGACATTCTGATGAAGGACACGGACGAGACCATCCAGCTGACGGAGCCCAGCAAAAACTGTTGAAAGTTGTCCAGAACTTTCATAATATGGAAATATAATCTCATTTATTCCATTAAGAGACTGAATGGTCACAATATTCAGTTAAATAATCATGTGTTCAATCGACTGATAATGAATAATGTATGTTAAGGTAATATTTAAGATTATAGGATAGAGAGGGAAAATGACCACCTTTGTCCGAGAAAAATTTATTTGAAGTCAACATGAAACTACATTCACAATGCACTTTACTTATGTAATGTGACTTTTCACCAAATGAAACTATCGGCACATTTCAATGTAAGGGGACCCACGGTATATGTAGATAGAAATGGCTAATTTTAAGCTAATAAAAACATTAAGACCTTACTTAATGAAGCGTTATGGAAATGATATTGCATTTCTGTCTACAGATCCTCCTAAATATTACACAAGGCACCTTTAACTGGCATAACTAATGGGATCTAATTGCAAAGTGTTTACCATTAAAACAATAGTGGCACTTGGATGATATGAAAAAGAAAAGGGCTCATTACATTTTAATAAAGGTATGTGAAGAGAACCAATGAATCGTGCAAAAAGGTCAATGTTGATTTCATGTTGACTCTAAAATAACCTTTTGCTTTGCGTCTGTTTGTAAAAAAAAAAAAAAAATCATAATTTGTATTTCATAGGAGTATGTTTTAGAAGAAAGTCTTTCTACTTCAAAAATTTTAATTTAATTAAATGGGTTATTTGCAGATTTCATAATTGTTTGTGAAATTCACTATAGTGAAATTTGTTTCGACACTGTTTTTTTTTCTTTTTTTTCTCTCTCTCTCTCTCGGTGTAGGATTTATTTTAGGTTAAAAATGATCAGTAAATTTCACAAATAATTACAACAGCGAGTAACGCGTGGCAGTAAGCATGAGATTTTGAAGTAGAAAGACCTAAATAGTATTTTCCTTTAATACATATTCCAATAATATCTTTTTCATTTACAACTTGGTTGTAAGTAATGTAGTTTACACAGTACATCAAAGATTGTGATTCAGTGTTTTTAGTTTTCCGTGCTGTCAGATGAACGATGCATTCGGTACTTTTTGAATGTACTGCTTTCATTTCTTGCTGCTGCTTTATTCTACTATAGACTGAACATCCGATGTTACTCTTAAACGGCTGATAATATTTCTGCATTTCCTGTAGACTATAAGCCATTTCTATTTAATGCACTTTAAGGTTGGTTATTGTTTTTGTTAGCAATTTACAACCTGTTTTGGAAAACCAAAACACCTCGTTGCCTTCTTGAGACGCCTTTAACTTTGTCTGCTGCCTTTTACACTGTCTTTTGGATGCTTTTGTTCTTAATGTCTTTTTTTATCTTGAATAAATACTATGCAAGAAGGTACATGTGTTATGTAGGTCTGTTTACATTTGTGTGTGAGGTGTTTGTCCCTTTCCTTTCCTCCTAAAGCTAAAGGTAGGCCATGGCTTGTTTATTCCTCAACTCTTTTCTCACATTATCCATTTATCGCAGTGGAGGACCTGGAGAGGAACGACGGCAGCTCGGATCGACCCTATCTGATGTCTGATAACCTTCTCAATGTTCTGAAGAAGAAGAACCAGGCCAACTAGTCCACACCGACGCTCAGGGTTATACGTACAGTGCGTGCATGTTATCCGTGAGGCCTTGGAAAAACTGGAGGTGCCTGAACTCGCTTTCATTGCCATATTCACTGTGCCTTAGAGAACCAGAGACAATCACATTAATTATGAAACGCATCAAACGGGATTGACGCCTGTGTTTCAGCCATACATTGAGATTTATAATGCAGGAATACTACCAAAAACTTCTTTACAATTAGGTAAAATTACACCTCTGCTTTTTTTGCAGTAGATTTCTTTAAATGTCTAAAATTGTTTGACCATAACTGGCAAGCATTTTAATGTCCACTTCAAAATACCAGAAATGTCAGAGTGTTTCGCCCTAGGTTTGCATTTTGATATTTAGTTAACTTTTTTTAGTTTATGGTTTAGTTCATATTTATGGTTTTATACAAAAACACAATTCAGTGTCGTTCCATGTGCAGTTGGATAGGATTGTTAAAGAATGTTTTCTTTGCAATATATATATATGTATATACACAGTATATGCGTAATCGATCATAAAACAATGTTTATGATTAAATATTTCAGATACATGTTCACTTTAATGTTAGATCACCTGTTTATCTTTAGTTAAACAGAGCTACATCTGTGGCCTTGTGTACATTTATAATAAGTGTCTGTATGTAGTTCAAACAGTTAAAGACTTAAACTTGAAAACGTGTTCATGACTTTATTCAGTGTTTTAAGATTTTTGTTACTTATGCCTCAATGCCAGGGTAAATAAAGAATTTTCTATAAAAAATTTGTAAAACCTGTTAATGACCTTTTTGATCAGTTATTGATAAGTTTTGTTCTGTCTATTACATAAAAAAATTGAATTAACTGCCATATCAAATGCTTATTTTAGCAAGTATTTAATTTTCACCCAAGAATTTAATTGTTGTAGAACTGTCTCATTTTCAGTTAGCCACTAGGTGGCGCTGTTGATCGAATATACAGAAGTCGCTACATTTTGCAGAAGTTGTGAACTGCAGCAAATCTGTTTTTTTCACACTTTAATTTCAAATGTATTTTTGTGTCTAACAGGTCTAAAATAACGAAAAATTAGTCATTTGTAGTTCACTACTGGTCAAACATTTTGGAATCATTACGTTTGTTTGTTGTTAAAATTGAATTAATCAAAAATACAGTAGGCTAAATAGGGTGAATTGGGCTAAATGTACCTAAGTTTACTCTATTTTAAAGTCACCATTAAATCAAAATGGACAATTCTTGTTTATATTTATGGAATATTGCAGTATTTATTATAAATGATTTATCCATGCACATCTTTGTTGTTGTTCATGCCACATAATCTTTAATCAAAATATCTTCCCTTCACTCTTCTGAAGTCCAGTTTACGACGTGTTGCGTTCAATTCACTTTCATTGGAGCAAGAAGGTAAGAGTACCTTCTCTTATACACAAAAATAGGCTACAGCAAGGTTTTTAATCTCTAGGCCTACTTCTAGAAAATTAAGAACAAAATGTGCATCAGGTGTGTTTGTTTGTTTTTAAATGTTTTTAATTAATTTAACTTTAAGCCTCTGTAAACTTCGTTCCAGATACTTATTATTACAAAGCTATTAGGCTATATTTTGTGCAGGCAGTTTGCTTAGGCTTATTTTGTTGTAGGCCTAAAATAAAAAGGTCTGTCACTATAGCTTATTGTGTAGGCCTATTTCTCGCTGACGCCCCCTAACGTAAGGAAAATCTCGAGCTCGTACGAATTTTTGGTGGCTTTCATGTGCGTTCAACTCGTAAATAAATACTTTGTGACATGACTTCAGCGCACCAGATGACATAAGAACAATATGGAAAGACTATAGCAACATACCGACTTTAAAGATCTCTTTAGCTCTATATCGAATTGTTGCAATGTCTTTATCTAACCAGAAAATGAAAATGGTTTCTTATTTCTAATGGTTTAATTCTTAGAACAGTCGAATATTGGGAAAAGCTATAGCAAACTAGAAAAACCACAGTCCCGTAAGGAAGTTCTGTTTCGCTAAATGGGCCTAACCATGTTGTCACCCTAGAAAATAATCTTAGGTTACACTGTTTTCACTGATTTCCCTCGACACAGAAGCTCAGCTCCCATAGTGACATTTTCCATGATAGCCACATCTCCAGGGGCTGGTTTAAGTTTAATATAGCTCATAGACTTTTAGAGTTCAAACCACAGCTCAGATTTCAAGTTATTGTTTATTAACACAGAATATAGGTCTTATGTGTGCAGGGCGAAAATGACATCATATTAGGATCGGTTTTGTGCCCTTAGCCTCTCATTTTCACAATATGTTGTTAACCATGTCCTAATATTCTCACCTAATAGCTTCTCACTTCTGAGATACAAAATTATTGAGTTTGGAGAGTGACACCTGCTTTCATATGAAGCACATACGTCTCTACCAGAGTGTAAAATATTATTTGGAAAGCCGCAGTTAGATGATATGCTCGACAGTGACGACAGTAAAACGTCACACAGATCCCACGGGACGCACTCATGAGCGCCCTGACCTATGTTGTGCGACAACCAGAAAAGCCCTTCCCTCGGGCGGTTCATTTTGATCTCGAGGATAGTAGTGATGGGCAATCCGGCTCTTTTTCTTGAGCCGGCTCGTTTGACTCAGCTCCCTGAAAAGAGCCGGCTCTTTTGACTCACAAACGGCTCTTTAAAAAATAAATGTTTTAACTTGCTCAAAGTCCACCGCACAACAGTGCAACGTGAATATTCACATTTGTAATTGTCCATAACAACCCAAATACTTGCCGGCTTGCCTAGCACATCTAATTAATGGGCAAAGTTTTCCGACTATTTGTCTTACCTTCTTCTTTTTTTTCTTTTTTCTTTTTTTGATGTGGATTTTGAGCTTGTAGAAGTTTAGCTCTTGCATTCTTCTGAACATCTTGGGCTGCCATTGCCCGATGTCATTTCTGAGTATCACTCCATTATCTGCCTAACTTTTAAATGCCTATTCCACAAGTGGTAGACTACAATGACTGGCTGTTTTAAAATATAACTATAGAAACAAAATAACCCCGAGGCAGTCTCATCTACGTTTAGGCCTCCTCCAATACTGACAGCAGCGCTCATAGCTTACAGGTTTGCTTAGTAAGTTCAACAGCCACCCGCCCGAATTTAATTAAAATATTATTTTTCGTCACGTACTCTGCCCGACCCGCGGTTTATCCGCATCTCTAGTGTGTGTGTGTGTGTGCGCGAGTTGGCTCGGCCCTTCCTCATGCATTGGTTGACGTCGTGTGTATGATTGACAGGGACAGATGTGAGGCTGATCAGACAGTAGAAACGAAGTGTGTGCGCCTTTAGGCATATAATTCTTTGTTGTTGTTTGAATTAGTCAATTATTTTAAATAAAATTTAAATCATTCATTATTTCATTATTACATAATGATTTAATTTCTATAGGCTATATTTTTTTAAATAGAGTCGGCTCTTCAGATATGCGAGCCAGCTCCCGTCGTTCACTTACAAGAGCCGGCTCTTAGATCCGGCTCATTCGCGAACGACCCATCACTATAGGCTATATTTTTTTAAATAGAGTCGGCTCTTCAGATATGCGAGCCAGCTCCCGTCGTTCACTTACAAGAGCCGGCTCTTAGATCCGGCTCATTCGCGAACGACCCATCACTAGAGGATAGAAGTAATAATTCAAATATAAGACTGCATTTTACTGCACTAAGACTGTCAGAGCCTTCATAATGTTTTTGGCACACAGTAGCCTACAAATCAAAGTGTTCTGAAATGCCCAACAGTTAATGCAGTGGTTCTCAAACTTTTTCGGTCATTCCTCACTTTGGACAAGGGGGAATTTTCAAGCCCAACCTGTCCCCATCGCCCCAACACAATGCTACTGAAATACGCAACAAGCTTAAAATGTTTCAATGTATTGAACAAGTAGTATGATGGTATCAGTGTAGTAACTATACAAACGATAACTAACTATCTACATCAAATAACAGCAAGTTCAAAAATAAAGAAAAAAAGTGCAGCTGTGTCAAAACGAAAATCTTTTAAAAAAAGAGTCTTTCTACAAAACAAAATTCAATGGAGTGGTCAAAACCATGTCTTAACTGTTGCGAATTTCATAACACAGCCCATTTCACATATAAAATGCTCTTTATCTGACATTTTTCTGATATTATATGTTCACAATATTAAGCTGTCTTTATTATTTGGGCTGTTTTAAAATTTAGTTTGTCATTTGTTAATATTACAATTGATTTTGTATTGAAACTTGTCATTTTAGAAAGCCTATGCAAGTAGCCTATAGGCTATTTACTTTTCATTCATTCATTCGATTCGATTTCTAATTACTTCGAAAATCGATTTAAAGACTGTCAGTTGCGTTCAGTGTTGAATGGCAACGTTCTAGTGTTGTGTCGTCTCGTAGTGTTAGTAGACTTCCTTCTTTAACACCTCCCACTTCATGATGCCCTTATGAGCGCAGGTGAAACGACACATCAGTGCAGTCAGTCTGACTCAAAGGAAGGATATTTTATGATGAGGATTTTAGATTGGCGCTTCTGAAGTTATAGAGAATTTAAGCTAATAATCGTTATTTTTATAAATATAGGCTATATCTAATCGCTTATTATTCTAAACATCTGTTTTAATATGCAGCTGTATCATAGGCAACTATAAAGCTTTATGCAACTCTCAAGATGTTTATTTTCTAGCGAATGCGAATTGTGCAATTAAGTTTTTTTTATTTTTTTATTATTATTTTTACTTCTATGGTTATTCGTGAGGATGTAAAGGATTATATCGTAGAAGCATCCTCGTAGAAATGGGAAAATGGGAGTTGACAATGGTAAGACGACGAATGATTTATTTGTGATGTCTGTGTTAAATGAAAAGTAGGCTAGGCTTCTGTACAATCGCACACATAATGTAACTGTTATGAATCGAGTTGTGTGTGTGTGTGTGTGTGTGTGTGCGCTGCTGTGGCCTGAATGCACTTTAAATAGAGAAACAGATCGTGTTCAGAAAATGTGCTGTCCCAGCACCTGACAGATATACATCATTGCTGACAGACGCGGCCATTCAATGTGGGTCAGAGAGAGAGGGGCTGGATGTTACTGGGTTAAAATAAATGGTCATGAATCACGGAAATACAATAGGAGTGACCGGGGCAAGTTGTCACAGTGGCTATACATCAGTTAAACAGTTTCACTCAAGTTATTATTTTGCAATTGATTTATTACAATGTCTGTCTGACAAAACAAAGTTATATTTTGTATGTTTATTTATGTATTTAAATGTATTTTATTTAAATAGACAATAGTACATTTTAAATGTTACATTTTTAATATAGATGCATGAAAAATAACAAGGACCATGTCTACAGAAATATACAGTAGCCTATACAAAAATGTAACCAATTTAAATTTGTTTATTTAAATTTAAAGTTGTACAGCAAAACTGATTATACTTAAAAATGTAAGGCAGCTGCTGGATTTTTTTTTTTTTTTTTTTGTAGAGTATAAAATTACTCAAAATGAAGTAATGCATTACAGTAATGCATTATTTTGATATTTGTTTGATTGTGCTGTATAATTAGCTTATGATGCGCCGTATGTTCTGAACTGACTAATCTACAACAGGCCCCAGTTTGTGCCCAGTTTGTGAGTGTCATGTGCCTCTGTTTTGTCTGCTGTGAGATTTGGGCTGGTGAATGTTGGCAACAGACATTAAGCCGAAGTAAATGACCTAGTCAGCAACACTTCCAGTACAGCTTTTATTGAATAGCTCGGGAATCTGTGTTTGTTGGTCGTCATATAAAATACATTGTGATTTTTGTTCAGAAAGTAGATTATTCTTTTCTCTAGTTATTCTTTTCCTTTTACTTGAATAATAGCAATTTATCGTGTGCTTTCTGCTATCAGATGGCAAATGCCCATGACCTGGTGTGATTGAGTAAAAAAATGTATGAATGTGCAGTAACTGGGTCATTCCTAATGGGATTCGGTAATATTTCAGTCCCCCAGACTTTTTAAAGTGGTGGTTCACCAGAATGAAACGTTAAAAGTTCTTTACAATACTTCAGTATGTCCGTTATGCATTTATATAAGCTAGTTATAATCATAAAGTTATACACAATAAGCATTCTGTCATGTCCCTGAGGCACTTTACTGAATTTGTACTTGGAAAATATTTAACAAAATGTGCACAGTGTCTATAATTTTGGCAATATTGTAAGAATTTATTTGTTACTTGCTTGTGAAAAATATTTTTCTTAAAAAAAAAGAAGCAAGTATTTTGTAAACAAAAACAAAACCGACTATAAAGGTATGTCCCTCAGTCTGAACTCAACCCCGTCACGCCAACAATTCTCCATATTATTCTCCAGCCATATGTGACATCACTTACCAGAAATGACATCATTCAAGTCTCTTTAACAGTGGTGCAGAAGATGGTATGTAGTATCCTTCTTTCTAATTCTTATTTTAAGGTGTATTATAGTCAGGGAGGGTATGCTGTCAAGCTTAACAACTCAACCCCATCACATAAAAGGGAAACTCACATGGAAAATAATTATTTTTCACAATTTTATTTTAATCCATAAGTATACACCATGTAGCTACTTATTTAATTACTGCCATACATGGTCTACTCTCCCACACTACACACGGAGCAATGCGAATTTTGTGCAAAAAAACCCCCTCAACCCCGTCACACTCATCAAGTGAGTTTTTCACTTATGAATAATGTGAATTAAAAACCCTGTCACACTATTCCCAACTATTCTTTTGGGGGGGAAACATAGGGAAGACGTTTAGAAATGATGGCAATTCTTGCTGATTACCACCTGACATTTTAGGACCAAGACCAACACAATAAAATTAAACATCTAAAAAATTATTATATATATATATATATATTTTTTTTTTTTTACAAAATAAAGAGATCACAGACACACAATTTGTTTATTTTTAACTTCAGCCCCATAAAACTGTGAAAATTGTAGTTATTAAATTGGTACGAGGGACACATGAGCAGTAGTTACTGTAGATGTTTGTTTCATAACAAGTTTGGAGTAAAATCCTTTTTAAACCAATTATATTTCGTCTGTTACGGGTTTGAAAATAAAGGGTGTTTAAAAAAAAAACAGAAAATAATAAAAGGTCTTTAATGCCTGAGGTGGGAAAATATGATTTGATATGTGCCTAATGATGTAGGGTATTTAGAAAATGAATTATATGTAGTTTAAATATTACCGAAATCTAGGAATGACCCAACTATTAATGTCCAGTTTAGATGCGATATAGCTGAAAGAGAAGGGGTTTTAAATAGGACAATATATATATAAAAAAGCTTTATAAAGGTTACAAAATGCAAAGTATTGATTTTGAGAAACAGGATTGTTGTGCTTTGTCATATTATGCAGCCTTAATGATATGTTTTGTATATATAATGCTATGTTTTATGTCCCAGGTGGAAAATACAGAGTCCCCAGGTGCATGTCCTTTGAACTGAAGCACTCTGCCTCTTGAGCTGCAGACAGGTTCTTATTAGCTGTAGTGTTTGTTCTCTGAAATAAATCAAAAGACACCCCGTTTTGCTTATTCATAAGGACAGACTCATGTTATATTCAGATATGGAGATTATAAGTTACGATAGCTGTAGTTATTAGCGATTGCTGAGGCAGGCAAGCCTTTTCAAAAAGCCACTGATCTAAAACAACAGTTTAAACTTTCCTGGCCATCCAGAACACCCTAGCGACCATCTTAGCAACCACATAGAACACCATAGCAACACCCTGGAAACCAGCAAATCAATAGCATCATGCTGGTCCATTTTTTTTTTTATACACTCTTCACATATTAACCTCCAAGAAACACCCAAGCAACTGCATGGCAATGCCTCTTCACATAGCAACCACCCAGGAATGCCATAGCAACTGCATAGCAACATCCTGGCTACCCACAACACGATAGTGTGATGCTGGTGCATTTTTCATTCTCTTCATATAGCGACAACCCAGAAACGCTAGCAACTGCATAGCAATGCCACTTCACATAGCAACCAGCCCGGAATGCCCTAGCAACTGCAGAGCAACACCCTGGCAACCCTCAGCACAATAGCACAAAAGTGCATCACTCTGACTCTTCACATATACCAACCACACAGAAACATGCTTTTCTTGACTATTTTTCTTGACTTTATTTCTCCTCAAGCTCATGTTCATCCACCTGAAGCTTTGGATTTGAACAGTAGTCTCTTGTTTTGCTTGCCTGTGTTTTCACATATTCAGCTCTCCTCTTGTTTATCTGTTTAACCCGTCAATAATGGTCTGTAATTGATAGTCTTCAGTGTGATACCCGCTTCTTATAGTTTACAGTAAACACACAACCTATACTCAGCAAAAGAGGTAATCCTGACTCAAAATCCCTCAGGTGTGCAGCTGGTGTGGACTTGCCCTAATGTTATAGTGATATCAGCCGCTCGTCAGCCAGATGAAGCTTGTAATAATGAGTCTTTGTCTTCGTGTGGTTTGCAAATCCATGTTGCTTTTAGCTGACTACTCACTCACCAGTGTTGTTTTACAAACAGTGCATTATGGGAAGGGTTTTTGTTGAAAAGTGTGCATAGTATTTGATTTCGATTAGAACATGTCTCGTCCATTTAATAGCTATGTTATGGTTTCTTTGCTTGACTTGAATGTTTACAATATAAACATTTTCAAATGTATATGTATCTATAAGGGAGCGTGTACACTATTCTAACATTTGGGATCAGTAAGATTAAAAAAAAACAGTGACAGTAAAGACATTTATAATGTTACAAAAGATTCATATTTAAAATAAATGCTGTTCTTTTGAACTTTCTATTAATCAAAGTATCCTGAAAAAATATCATGGTTTCCACAATAATATTGTGCAGCACAACTGTTTTCAACATTGATTATAATCAGAAATGTTTCTCAAATCATCATAGACTGATTTCTGAAGGATCATGTGACACTGAAGACTGGAGTAATGATGCTGAAAATTCAGCTTTGATCACAGGAATAAATTACGTTTTAAAATATATTCAAATAGAGAACTGTTATTTTAAGTTGTACAAATATTTCACAATATTACTATTTTCACTGTATTTTTTTGGTCAAATAAATGCAGCCTTGGTGAGCATAAGAGACTTCTTTCAAAGATATTCTTTGAATAATTCTTACCGACCCCCATTTGAATGGTAGTGTATATTTAAGGTATTGTGAACGGATGTGTTGTGTCCTATTCACTCACCCTTATTCAATTCAATTCAAAAAAAAAAAACATTTGGTCAATTTGTTTTGTTGTTGTTGGATTTTTGTGGAACATATGACTAGGTATATGGACTTGGAACAACGTGTATAAGTAAATATAGAAAATCATATATATATATATATATATATATATATATATATATATATATATATATATATATATATATATATATATATATATATATATATATATATATATATATATACTGTAAAAATGAATTTTGATGATTTATCACAACTTTTTATATTTTGTCAAATCACCTTAGATAATGAATGTAGTTCAGATAACATAATATTATATTTATTAAACCAATCTCCTTTGTTGTATTAACTCAAATTTTTAATTTCAATGAACTAAAAATTTTAAGGCAACCAGGTAACTTACTTTTTTAAGTTAATCCAACTTTTTATTTTTTACAGTGTGTATATATGAAGAGTTCAGATGCAAAAGCCTCTAAGTGCCATTTGAAATTTTCTTCTAGAATGATCATTTTTATCAAGCTTGTATATTTATGTTCAGTAATTTCACTTAAATGACAATTAATAGGTAATCTTCATTGCCATTTAAGTGAAATTACTGAACTTAAATATACAATCTTGATAAAAATGATCATTCTAGAAGAAAATTTCAAATGGCACTTAGAGGCTTTTGCATCTGAACTCTTCATATATATATATATTATTTTTTATATCAAATTTTTGTGTCGTTGTCAAAGGAGCCTGTCCAGGCATGGGGCGAGGAGCATGAAGACGGGGCGGTGTTTGGGATCACCCTGCGCAGAGAGCCGGTCCTGCAGTCATCCGAGCCCACCGAGGCTTTTGTTCAGTACCGCACATGTAAAGTGCGCAGGTTAAAAGCGGCCACGCTGGACAGGCTGGTCTCTCACCTTCTGGACCCCTGCTGTCAGGAGCAAGACTACGGCAGAATACTGCTGTCCACGTATCACACCTTCACCAGCTCCAACAAACTCATCGAGATGCTCTTTCAGAGGTCTGTGTTTAGAGGTGCATATGGAAATATGTGTTTGCGATAACAGGCTGTATTTGGCTATGTGTTGTTTGTGTGTATTGGATTTCTCTGTCATTACATATAGTACGTCATCGCTGATCACTTCCTCAAACCCATGAATTACTTCTGGTCTCGTGGGTTTATGGGTTATTACACTGCATCAATTACGCACTTTTTAATTATATTTTTCACACTTTTGATTTAACACATGGGTTGTGAAAGTCTGTTCAGACAGGCCTGTTTCGTCTTGGTTGAATCTTGCATCTAAAATCATTACTTTTTACATTTTCACCACCAGCGTTTAATTTTTTTTTTCAATCTCTATTCGCCAACTTAATTCAAGATCTAGATCTCTGAAAACTAGTCTTAATCTTGTGCAATTTTGCTTCGCTAATAAATTCAGCTTGTTTTAAGGATATTTCAATATTTTTTTATTTTTATTTTTATTTTACTGTAAAACCAGACAAATACTGATAAGGAAAGGTTAAATGCAGTTTTTGCATCAGTCTGTCAGTCATTCTTGAATGTGTGAAATGAAAAGGTGTGTCTATATAGCTACTTTCTGTTAGAACACTGTCAATAAGGATTCATGACAAGACGTCTTAAAATAATTAAGCGCTACAGTACTGTTAATGTTTTTATATAAATACTATTTATAAAGAAGTATACCTTTTCATCTTTTCTAATAGGAACAACTTTGCCTCTTCGCTTGACAGCAGCAGTTACCCTGACAGGTAAAAATATACGCTGGCATTAAGATGTTTGACACTTTTTTTATGTCCAGTAGATCTTGATGAAATGAATCTGGGTAGGGCCTATCTGTTTATCCAACCAGTAGCAAATGGAGGAAGCATATTATTTTTGAAATTGTGTTTTGTGCCACTATAGTGGTGGAGAAATTACATGCTGGATCTTTTAAGTCAACTCACCTTTATTTATAGCACTTTATACAATACAGATCGTTTCAAAGCATCTTCACAGTGATAAGCAGGAAAATAATGATCAATGACGTAAAGCAGTGTCATTATTCAGCTGAAGTCAGTTCAGTCTCGATTTTAAAGTAAAGTCTGCTCATTTCGTAGGGTTTCTGATGTACAATTTTGAAAATACAGATTCAATATTTGATTTGTTTTCCCCCTCTTTCCTGATTCCCTCGTAGCTCTTTGTGGACTTTGGTTCAGATGTGGTTGGACGAGTACAGTGATGATTTCAGGGATCCTCCCATGCACTCTTCCCTGCGTCTCATGTGCTTACAGCTGAGAGGACACCCCTTTCTCTTCCCCCTGGCTAAACACTATGAAGCGCTCCTGAAGAAATTCCAGACTGAAGGTCATTGCTGGATTATTTGTTTGTTTGTTTGTTTGTTTGTTTGTTTGCTGTGCACATCATTTTAAGATTTGATTTATTGTTATAGGCTGAAAAATGTGTATTGATCAACATTTAGCCTCTTGAATAAGTGAAGCCAACGACAATTTAAGCTCTTCTGTCTTTTGCACATCCAGATATTGTGGCAGATTGTCCAGTTGATTATATAGAAGAACCAGCCTTGAATAAGGAGGCGAAAGACGTTGAGTCAGATAACATTGCAGATTTCATGGATTTCTCCATCACAGATGTTGCAGAACAGCTCACCCGTATGGATACCGTGAGTGCCTGTGTTTCATTGCTTCGTTCCTTATGGTCATGGTGACAGTCATCTTGTAATGTTGTTTCTGATGTTGTAGGACTTGTTTATGAAGGTGGTCCCTTTACAATGTCTGGGCTGTGTGTGGTCCCAACGAGACAAGAATGAGAACCTCTCACCCACTGTTTGGGCCACCATCACCCAGTTCAATGCAGTCACCAATTGGGTCATCACTTCTCTGCTTCATCCCTCGTCTTCTGCCTCTTCCTCCACAACCACAGAAAGAGCCAGAGTCATTGAAAAATGGGTTCGGGTCGCACAGGTAAGCCCTTTTTACAGAATATAGGTTTTGCTGCAATGTCTATTGAGGAAATTAAAGTGTTTTTGACCTTGGATGCATGTAAACCTATTGTAGGAGACCTCCAAAACAAAAGTGGGAACCTTTCAAATATCATTATAGGTATTAAAGAAAGACTTATTTCTTTTCACGCAGGGGTGCCAAGAGCTGAAGAACTTCTCCTCTCTTAAGGCCATTTTATCTGCCCTTCAGTCCAACCCCATCTACAGACTAAGGAAGACCTGGTCTGCTGTGAGCAGGTACAGATACACCATACAAATGTAATTGACTTTTATGGTCACTATAGTCTAAAAAAGTTAAGCCATATTTCATTGCAAATCTCTGATTCTGTATTTCCAGAGAAGCCGTGTCTGTCTTTGAGAACCTGTGCAAAACCTTCCCTGATGAGAACTGTGTTCTGACCAGCCGAGAAATCTTTGTGGATGTAAGCCATGAATATATAGTGTCTATTATTTTAGTATTATTTAAGTACTATCATATTTATGATATATTTGAATTAATATTTAGATTTTTTATTCATATTTTAAATCAGCTTTCATTTTTATATTTTCAGTTTTCATTTTAGTTAGTTTTAGTAATATTTTCATGTGGTTTTGTCATTACTTACACACACACACACACACACACACACACACACACACACACACACACACACACACACACACACACACACACACACACACACATGTCTGGTTCGCTATCTTTGTGGGGACTCTCCATAGGCGTAATGGTTTTTATACTGTACAAACTATATATTCTGTCCCCTTACACTGCCCCTGTCCCTAAACCTACCCATCACAGGAGACATTCTGCATTTTTACATTTTCAAAAAACATTACTTAGTGTGATTTATACGTTGTTTTCCTCATGGGGACCGCTGACTGGTCCCCACAATGTAGGTGATTTCAGGTTTTACTATACTTGTGGGGACATTTGGTCCCCACAATGTAATATAAACACGAGCACACACACACACACACACACACACACACACACACACACACACACACACACATGTCTGGTTCGCTATCTTTGTGGGGACTCTCCATAGGCGTAATAGTTTTTATACTGTACAAACTATATATTCTGTCCCCTTACACTGCCCCTATCCCTAAACCTACCCATCACAGGAGACATGCTGCATTTTAAATTTTCAAAAAACATTACTTAGTGTGATTTATACGCTGTTCTCCTCATGGGGACCGCTGACTGGTCCCCACAATGTAGGTGATCTCAGGTTTTACTATACTTGTGGGGACATTTGGTCCCCACAATGTAATATAAACACGAGCACACACACACACACACACACACACACACACACACACACACATATACACACACATATACACACACACACACACACACACACACACATAAAGATTGTTAGTGTTGATGTTTTTTAGTTTTTTTTACCATAATAAACACAATAATCAAAATGCTTTCAATCAATCTTGAGTTGGTGTTTTTGGTCCAGATTTAAAGTCAACTCTTGCGACATTTTAATTTAATTTAATTGCTGGGATTATTATAGCAATGATCTCAGTGTTCACATGAAAGCACTATTATAAACACTTATTATTATTATCAATGTTGAAAACTGCTGCTTAATATTTTTGTGGAAATTGTGACGGATTTTTAAAGGATTCTTTGATGAATAGAAATTTCAAAAGAACAGCATTTATTTGAAATATAAATCTTTTGTAACATTATAAATATCTTTACAAACACTTTTGATCAAATTAACTGAATAAAAGTTATTGTTTCTTTCAAAAACAATCTTTACTGGCCCCAAATTTAGAACGGTTGTGCAATCTAATTATGAATTGATTATTTTACCTGGTGTTTGTATGTGCTTTTAAGATTATTAGAGTGGCACATGTTAGCTTGACTACATGGTTTTTTTTTTAACATATTATAGGATGGGAGTCAAGATGACATGGATAACAATACCACAAAAACATCCAAGAGATGCCCTCTAACAAAACAGATGGTAAAGATGACAAATTTTATATATTTAATAATCAATGTTTTACAGTGATGCTGTTCAGGTGATTCATAGCGGAGTGATTTTTTTCCAGAGCTCAGCTGGAGGAACAGTTCCATACCTGGGCACATACCTTACAGTATTGAACATGCTGGACACTGCCCTGCCAGACACTGTGGAGGTGAGGTTGGAATCATGTTTGTTTGGGAATGGCGGAGTGCTTGACTTTATTAGCGGTGCTCATACTATTACATTTTGTTCACCTCGCAACACCTCAGCAACCTTACCCTAGCAGAGAAAAACCCCAGAACACCCTAGCAGCCATATAATTGTGTGCTAAAATCACACAGAACACCCTAGCAACTACCTTGCAGCCACTCAGAAGTGTCATAGTGACCATCCAAAACACCCTAGCATCACCCTAGCAACACCCATAATAACCTAGCAGAGAATGTGATAAAAACCACTAGCAGCCGCATAACTGTGTGCTAAAATCACACAGAACACCCTAGCAACTACCTTGCAGCCATTTAGAAATGTCCTAATTACCATTCAGAACAACCTAGCAACACCATAGCAACAATCTAGCAACGCCCTAGCAACACACAGAATACTCAAGCAGAAAATTTGCTAACGTCATAATAGCTGCATTACAGTGTGTACAAAAATCACGCACAACAACCTAACAATGCTCCAGTGACCAGCCTGAACACCCTAGCAACCACATAGCAACTATGCAACAACCATATAAAACATCTTATCAGACACCTATAGTAACAATGCCCTGATGTTTACATAACTCACATTTTCTTTTGAAAATGTAAAAATGTCCTTTTTCTCTTATCGGTTTTTAATTTGGTTTCACATGCCATAATGTCATAATGTATCATTTTGATTAATATCTGTACATACTGTATTATCAACAGGGTGGCCTCATTCATTTTGAAAAGAGGAGACGGGTGAGTCCTTCTGTTTGTTTATCTTCTTTGCTGTCTAATTAAATGTACCCAAAGTCTTTGTCCAAATCTTGTTGTTATAGATTTGGCAAGAGCTCATTCTGAATAGACATGAAGTCCCCTTTAAAGCTTTGGTTTGACGTTGGCGCCGTAAAGATACATTTATGTTTAAAAAGCACTCTCTTCCTCTGAAGGCAGACTGATATTAATCTCATGACTCATTATTTGTGTGGGGTGTGTTACATAACAGTCATGCCAACAGTCTTTGGCTTTGTTTCCTCTATGTCCCTTTAATCTCTTGCTCTGTATATTGTTGCTATGCCTTTAATTTCTTGGGAATCACTCCCGCTGTTTTACAGGAGTTTGATATTTTAAGGCAGATCCGTCAGCTGCAGGCCTCGTGTTCCCAGTATGTTTTACCCCGTCATCCTCAGATCGCTGCCAGGCTACAGAGTCAGAAACTGCTTTCAGATCAGGAGAGGTGAGACTCCAACACCTGAATCCTCTGAACCGAGTCATGATAGATTTACAAAAAGAATGGGTAAATGTGTGGATCAAAATAAATACTATACTTTAGGTCCTTTTTTGAGGATATCAATTTAATATTAATCTGAATGTCAATTTATTTGTAAAGCACAACGGAAAGCAAACAGACTGGGGATGGTTGTGTTGTACATTAAACACATTTTAAGATGTAAATAATAATATAATTTAAAATAAATATAAATACTTTAATTTAAATATATTAAATGAAAACTAAGACAGAAAACGATAAACATCAGGATTAAGTATAATCCTAAATGTAAATAGCAAAACAGGACTAATAAAATAAAATAATGGTAACACTTCATAATAAGGTCTCATTTGTTAACATTAGTTAATGTATTAACTAACATGAACTAACAATGAGTAATTAATTTGTTACAGTATTATTCATCTTTTTTAATGTTAGCTAATAAAAATCCAGCTGTTCATTGTTTGTTCATTTTAGTTCAGTCCATTAAATAATGTAAAAGAAATACAACATTTGATTTTAATAATGTATTAGTAAATATTGTAATTAACATGAACTAAGATTTATAAATGCTGTAGATAGAAGTATTGTTCATTATTAGTTCAGTAGTTAACTAATGTCAACTCATAAAACCTTACTGTAACGTGTTACCAATAAAATAAAATAAATTGATAAAAAAATACAGCCTAAAGTTTGACAAAGGAATATTGTAACCTTGAAAATATTCTCTCAGAATTCTGGTATGAAATCACTTCCTTATCTTAATTATGCTTGTTGTGTCACTGTCCTCAGCTATGAACTTTCCAGACAGCTGGAGACTCCTCATGACACTTCTCCATCCAACAGCGGCTGGAGTCACCAAACTCTCACCAAAAAGCTCTCATCGTGAGTATCAGTTTGAACTCATCAGTTTGACCATAAGTCAGGCGCAGATAGGATTTCTTGAGTTTGCTGCAATTATCCTGTTAGCTGCAAGCTTTCATTAGCATAATAGTGTACTACAGAGATAATGTGACTTAACATAGCCAGAATTTATGTTTGCAGGCTCTTGTCAGGAAATGAGGGCTCCAGAAAGAACGCAGATCAGATCAGCGTGTCCTCGTCAGGATCCAGCAGCTCTGAAATTGAGGAATCATCGGTACTACACATACAAATTTAAATGTATTCATTTAGAAGCTTTTATTTTGCCCTTGAGAATTCAGAGAACATTTAATTATCACACAAAACATTATCGTCGTCACTGTTCGCTTCTAGGTCTTGACTGTCTTTCACATCATATCCTGCAGACTCAAAAATTTTTGTCCTTGTTTTTAATTTCACACCAATCTGGCATTAATTTTTGTCGCTTACATGACTCTCTGTGTCAGCAGTCATGCCCTCTGTAACTTTACTGACGTCAGCACTCAAATACTTAAAATTCTTGGAAATGTTGGTCCTAATCGCTTCCATGACGTCATTTGAAGTTGCTGAGACCAAGAATTCTGTTTCATTAAGTGTCAACAAAATAGTGTATGCTCTTTCACAACATTACGTTTATGCATTTGTGTACTTGCATTCAGGCTACACTTTATCAGGAATCAAACCCATGATTGATTATATTCTACAAGGCTGATCTCATTTCATATTTCTCATATGCTTTCATCCTTTTCACATAATGAAATCATTTAAACTCAAATCAATATTTCATGTCCATTCATTTGTTTAGCCATATTGATATGGTATTATCATACAGTCATTATAATGACGGTTTAGCTCACCTGGTATTTTCATCTGTATCTAATAGTCCAAATCCATTTTTACCAATTCTGAACTGTTTCACACTTGAAAGAGATTGTTATGGTGCTGTTTATGGTGTCCTATGACGTTGTCTTTTTTTAAACCGTCTCTAAAATGTGACTCTCTCCTTTCATCTCTAGTCTATTTACAGGTGCGTCCAGAACACGCCCGAGGTCTTTCCCTCGTCTTCCTCTCCTGATTCCTCTACCATGTCTAGTTCATCCTCCAGCTCTCAGCAGGACCTAAATCTTAATCCATCTTCCTCCTCCTCCTCGTCTTCAGCGTCAGCTATCCCTCACCTGGTCTCCTGCCATAAGCGCTCGTTCTCCATGACCACCCTGCCCTTCTACAACAGACAGGTGGACGACTCCTGCATCATCAGGGTCAGCGTGGAGTTCTGCAACAATGGCAACATGTACAAGAGCATACTGGTAAGTTCTTGCCCATGGGACAGTGTTTTTTAAGACAGCCTTTTTGATGTCAGCAACTATAGATTTTGTACTGTTAATTCCCGGCATGGGAGGCATGCTGACAAGGAGACTAAAGACCGCAGCTTCTTGAGGCCAGGGGAGTGAGGTTTACTCACACGGCTCTTACTAACTAGTAGGGGTTGCACAGACTAGTCAAGTAGTCAACTTTAATGCTCTGCCATAACGCTTTAAAAGGGATAGTTCACCCAGAAATGAAAATTAGCTCATGATTTTCACTCTATCAAGTCTTCGGTGTATATGACATTCTTCTCTCAGACGAATACAATCGGGAGTTATATTAAAAAATGTCCTGGCTCCTTCCTAGCTTTATAATGGCAGTGAATTGCTGTTTCTGAATAATTTTGGCTAAAAAAAGCACCACTTAAACAGCATTTGGCTGTTCAGACTATCAAAATTCTGCAACTAATGGATTACCAAAAATAAAAACAATGATGAAATGTTCTAGGTACTCATCTTAATTAGTATTAATTACTAAAAGCCTAAGAATGATTGAAGAATAATGCATTGAATTGTTACTTATAGGTGCAATTTAGCATATTTTATATTTACTACTTAATCATAATAATCATCATCATCATCATCAAATGTATAATTACCAGGCTGGTATGTTGATTGTTTGTATAACAAACAATAAAATGTTGTTGTTGTGGTGTGATATCACTACTAAAGATTGTGGAAGATTGCAGTTCTTTTATTTCTTAAAGAGTTCTGTAAGTATTTAGCAGAAATTGGATTGAATTCTGTTCTTTCTCAACTGGCTTGTATGTGTTTTTTTTTATTTTTATAATCTCTTGCGCAGTTGACCAGTCAGGATAAGACGGCCCAGGTGATCCAGAGAGCTCTCCAAAAACACAACCTGGAGGATGTTAGTGAGCAGGATTTCACCCTTGTACAAGTCCTGGCCCAAGGCAGAGGTACTGAAAACTGGTTTAAATAAATTCAACTTGTCATTATTAAAATAGAGAAACTTTTGAATCCCACTATATGTTTATACTGTATGAAAACTATAAATGGAAGGTTTTTTGGTTTTATCCAAAATAAATCACATGTGCAATACTCATCATTTGTATGCATGTTTTTGTTGTAGAGTTGCATATTCCAGAAAAGGCCAATGTATTTTACGCCATGTCTACATCAGCCAACTATGACTTTGTTCTACGGCAATGCCCAAAAGACCAACGGAAGCAACTCATACGCTCAGTTTCACTGTCATCGGGACGAGCAACGAAATAACCGCGATTTCTAGAGGATTCATATTTCCTGTGCAAACAGTTGTTGAAGACAGTCATTCAGACACAAATGGAGATGTGTGAGATCGAAAACAAGTAAATTGAAGACAATAAAAGACTATTTCTGGTCCACATTTCACCTTGGGAGGTGATGAAAACTTCATGAGACTTTAACTTCCATAATGTGATGTATTTCTGGTTGAAACAGGATACTTCCTTAATGAGTTTTATCAATTCATTTAATTGGATTTTGAAAGGTTCTGTTCTGTCAGGCACTTCATTTATAGAACATTTTATGGGTTCCCATCACAGGATAATTTTATGGATTTACAGTAGTTTTAATTAATCAATTTTGTTTTCATTTTATGACTTAAACAGCTTGTAAACATACCTTTTCACTGGAAATGAAGACATTTATCCTTATATAGAACCTTTTTGGCATAAAATGTTCTTTGCAATTAAGTCAAGAAGCTAAGGGTTCTATATGGAACCAGACTGAACCTTTTATTTTCTAAGAGTGTATATACAGTATAAATTGTGCCAATTATGTTGACTGAAGGGCTTTGTAATGGAAAGACAAATATCACATGTTCAGTTTCATGAACTGTTAACCCTGTAAATTGTTTTAAAGGGTCATGAAACCCCAAACCAAATTTTTTGAGATTTTAACAGAGGTATGTGTGACAAGAGACAGATAACAAACACGGCACCTTCTTGAATTCCTCACATTCAGTGCAGTGATAATGGTATAAAGCAATGCGTTTCAATGACCTTCCACTCGGTCATGAGACCGTCTAACTAGATCCATTGTATGATAATGCACCTACTTCGAATTGAAACACAATCGGACACCTAGAGGCCTGGAATGAGACTTTTTCAATGTCTACACAGACTGCCTGGTTAACTCATTAAATCATCATGATGCTCCCGCATCGAGCTGCTCCAACAGGTGCAGTGGCATTCCTGATACACGCTTTCATGCTGTTGTCCACTGTTACATGTGATTTCAGTCACATGTCATTTGATGAATCTAATTTTTACAAAAATATTATTGCTGTTTTATTATTATATGAGGCTGTGTGGCTGCACTACTGTACATTCTACTGATATTTTTTACACCACTACGTCTTGTATCGTCCTTTACCTGCACAAAATTCAGTAACTTGACTCTCCACAATCAGTCTACTTTTACGGACTTATACTGTACACGTTCCTGCAGTGTAAAATTAACAAGATAAATTAGATTATCACTATGTTCGAAATGTAGATATTTTAGTACTGCAATATTTATGTTAGTTTATGTTGTACATTTTAGATTTAATGCAATGTATATTATAGTTATTTTAATCATTTCAATGTTTCATTTATTATTTTATTTTATTGTATTTCTTTATTTTTTATATTATATTATATTTCGTTTTTTTATTTTTTTTTATTTTAACTCAATGTTTTCTGAACCCTGCAACATTTCACTGATGGAATTAAAAAAAACATGTAAATACACAGAAGTGAGCGCAATCTACATGCTGATCTGAGATTAAAGATATTTATGCACAGATCGATGTGGATTTGCTGCTATGGAAGGAGAGGCATTGTGAAAATGAGCTGGTATAAAATGCTTACGATGTCTGAATACACTCAAAGGTCTCTGACACAAGCAAGAAGCATCTAAAGTCACACTTGCAAATGTTTGTATAGGACTGGGTGATAGGCACCTTGCAGCCTTATATTAAGAAATCTTAAAGCACCTATTCAGTTTTATATCTTGAAGACTTGATGGCATTGAGATTTCAGTGACCTCAGCAGATCACGTGGAGAAATAAATAAATAAAATCTGAATCTGATTGTGGAAGGAGTCTGTCATTTGAGTCTGTGGCACAATTTTGGCCTAAGCAGAAACCTGAAAGTGTTGGGTTTCCTAATTCCTACGCAGTCCAACACTTTTTGAATTATGGCCTGTGTAGGCCTACTTAAAATGGACTTGCTATAACCCTGTAACCTCTTGTGATTCAGAATTATACTTGTATAATAATAATGCAAAGAAAATGCATAAGAAAAGAAGAAAAATAATGTTAATTATGAGATATAAAGTTGGAATTACGACATAGGCCTAGTATGTTGAAATTGAGGTCACTGTGGCATGACAAATCGAATTTGGATCCTAATTTACTTTTTGTCATAATTTATAATATTTTATCTCATAATATCGACTGTAAATATTTACTTTATCTTATGACATAGTTAATTTTGAGGGGAGTTTTGTCATAATTATGACTTTTAATATTATTATTCGTTTATTAATAAAAGCATGATTTTTATTCGTATATGTGGTGGGAAAGGGCTTTCATACTTAGGCCTATGTGCCAAGAACTGCAGTCCTATTTTTAAAACAATCCCAACATAGGTTCTAGAGAAGAGACAAAATTACTTTTAAAACAATGTACAGTGCAATTACCAATACCAAAATGCCGGAGTGAATGAATTAAACGCGATTAACAGGCAATGCGCAATTAAACGTTGGAAGACGTAATCGATAACCACGTGATTAACAGGACCCTGCCTGGGCCTGACTGACTGATTTAAAACTCTCCTGACATTCACTGCTGGTCTGTTTGACTGTGTTTTAAAACAATTTTCAAAGCGACTCGGTGAGAGAATCAACGGATAATAAATTGCAGCAGAAGCCTATCTGTCGTTTACTAGTTGTTTATTGAAAGCCAATTGTTAATTAACCGCAAGCATGGTGGTAAACCGGTTTAGTTAGGAGCGAGTATTTTAGGTTAAAGTGAATGATGGACACTGGACGGATATGGTTAATGTGCCAAAGACTCGTGTAAGTAGCTATTAAAACACACAGTAGCCTACCTTATAAAAAACTTTGCTCGTTTTTAAGGAACGGTCAAATGATAGGCTATTTATTTGTTTTAACATTTTCAGGTAAATTAAAGACAGTGGAGGTGGATGGAAATAAGTCAGGATTGACAGGCGACATGGAGGAGGTGAGTGAGGTGGATGCAAATATTAGATGTTTTCATTACCATGAACACTAAACCCTTAACTGCAGGGTTCCCATATTTATGCAAAAACCCCAGATATCAAGAAGTTTCAAAGTTGTGATAAGATCTGTAGTGATAGGAATTTCTGTACTCAAAATGACGTACAATGCTGCTTAGTAGGTCTACTAAGTATTTTATCTGTAGGTCATCTCACATTTGCAGCGACTCTTTCTGCAGTTTCAACATCACGCCAGTAGGTGGCGACAGATGACTGTCTTTAAGTCAATGCTGTCAGTGATGTAACTCTGATCAATCATTTATTTCGAGTATGAATCCTGACAATATAAATTTTACTGGTAGTTCCAGTGCAAAGTGTGTACCTGTTATACAGTGACATAAAACAACAGAATAAATACAATATAGATCACAAAAATAAGTACTTTACTCCTTATATCAAAGGCAGATTTAAGTGAAAAGTAAATGAAATTTCGCGTTTTGGCCACTAGATGTTAGAAAAAACACAGCCTCATGAAAACGTCAACATAATCAAACTATTTAGTCATCTTAGGTTTCTCTGTTGGACCTGTGCATATTTTCTGCTCACTTTGTACTCAAATAATGTCTTATCCCAAAACACATTGTGTCAGGGAAGTTTATTAACTTAATGGTAGAGGCGAGTAGAACATATTCAAACCAAATAGTGTAATACAAAAATATAGAGAACAGAGAATCATTTGATCATGTTCAGTGTGTCTGGGTGGAAACGCCTGACTCACTCTCTGGCAGGTCTGTGGGGTTTTCGGGCCAGACAAGAGCAGGTCCTGAGTCAGTGCAACAGGCCCTCAGTGGGTCACAGCGTGGGAGCGGACAGGGATACGGAGCACCCCACGATTAATCAGACCCAGCCGCCTGACAGTTTTACTGTACACCGAAACTGAGCAACATGACACAACTAGATTGATGAAATCGAGCTTTACAGTGTTTCTTGGATCACCATGGGGGTGTTCTAGCTTTAATGCGTCACATTGTACGCTCTCAGTGTAGATCCGTCGTTAAACTTGACTACGCTTCAGTAAAGTTACAATCTAAACAGATTATTTTGATTGTCATTACTGATATGTAATCTAATCTAAACCTTCGGTTTAATAAAAGGCGTCGTAAATAATGTGACCACATACAGTACTGTTCAAAAAAATGTTTTTGAAAGAAGTCTCTTCTGCTCACCAAGGCATTTATTTGATCAAAAATACAGTAAAACTGTAATATTGTGAAACTTATAACTTTTCTATTTGAATCCATTTTAAAATGTAATTGATTCCTGTGAAGACTGAAGTAATTTCAGCTTTGATCAGTGTCACATGATCCTTCAGAAATCATTCTAATGTGACGATTTGATGCTCAAGAAACATTTCTGATTATTATCAATGTTGAAAACAGTTGTGCTGATTGATCAATATAATGCGTCCTTGCTGAATAAAAATGTTAATTTCTTTCCAAACAAAATCTGATCCCAAACTTCTGACCATGTACTGTATTTAAGATCTTGGCAGGACCAAATTTAATTTAAGAGCTAAAAACGATCGTTTGTTGTGACCATTCAAAATCAGTTTGAACTCCCATTTATTTTGCTTATTGTATATTTGTCATATTTATCATTTGCATGCATTCAGAATGAAAGGGATTGAATTTATTATCCACGTTTGATTTCACCAACTCATTACTGGAGATGTCCAGAAAGACCCGAAAGAAAGCAACCATAAAACACAAATATTACAAGGTAAATGTGTTTTATGATGGTGCTAAAAACATGACTCACGATTATTCCTGTAATCCATGTTTTGTTTTTCTTACCTGACACACTTTCTATTTTGAGAAAGCAATTTCTTTTCATAATGAAGCATGTGCAGACACAAACACATGGATGCATTAATGTGATTAAGGGAGTGTACGTGCAAACAAACACACACACACACACACACACACACACACACACAGATACATTTACTCATGCTGTTACGTATAAACACACCCACATTTCACACTTTTGTCGCGCACCATTTAACAGGAACTCACACATGGACTCAAAAAAGGTGCAAGAGGATATAGAGAGTCAAAGCAGAACATGCTCAAGAGAATGGGCTGAATCACAGGGTGAGTCTCATGAACAATAAGTCCCCATGCAAGAACAACCTTGTCACACACACACACACACACACACACACACAGAGTCTTCACGTGCACTTACTCTGACAGTACCACAGCTCACAAAAAAAAAAAAAAAATACGTATTGTTTCAAACATATGCAAGTCTAATCCATACACCCTCGGGGATGTAAATATTTTCTTAATGTGTCCCATTACAGTCATGAGTAAAGCAGTTGACCTATATATAATGCACCTGGCTGTAACCCTGTCAGGCAGAAATGTCTGTTTGTATTCTAACCCTTTTTACCCGATTTTGCTTCTCTAATTGCGATCAGGTTAGGTAAGGTCAGGTAAGCCGCTACACTCGGGGAAAGTTTCCAGTCCAGTGAACCAATAAGCAAATTCATTCAAACAGTCAGTCCAAAACAGCACTAATGTAAAGAAAACATACAACACACCTTGTAAAAGCTTGCAGAAAATAGTTTTGTGAGAATCACCCTTCAATCTGATGGTTTACTTTGCTGCATACAGCCAATGATGACAAAATGAACGTGTTCAACAAGATAAATGGTGTTTAATCAATCAATTTACAGCCTAAATATATAATATATATTTTAGTTATTTTTAAATAAAAAACAATATATTTATAGTATATTGAAGTGAGACACATAGAATCAGAATGAGCTTAAATGCCAAGTTTTCTGATTTTATGTTTCGTCACTTCAATATAAATCTATTGTTTTGTATTAAAAAAGGTATCAACTTGGGGTGCAACAATATATCGTGTCACAATATATCGCAATACAAAAATGCAACAATATGTATCGTAGATAGTGACAATATGTAGGCCTAGTGCTTATGGTTCAACCAAAATAAAACTTTTTCAGTTTTCAGAGTTTCAAGTTTAACAGTACTACATTAAACTGCTATATATAATGTATAATAATGCAACGAGGGAATATTTGTGGGTCCTGATAATGCCAAATATCTTATGTTACCAGTAAAAAGTGGCCTACATTATTTTAAATATATCTAGCAGTGACAGAGTGCAAGCATATTCGTCTAAAATAATTCAGTATTTTCAGCTTCAGAATCATGAATGTTTTTATTCTGGTGTCATCACAGTCCTGTGCATTGGTTTATCAGGACCAAGTCCAAGCCTATTCATTTACTCCCACATTGTAGTATCAAATTTACCATTTTAAGCAACAGTAAATTTTTGTTAACCTTTTACCATATGTCTTGGAGTATCGCAATAATATCGTATCGCAAGTTCAGTATCTAGTATCAGTATCAAGTTCAGTTCAGTATATTTGTATTGAATCGTGACATGAGGGTATCGTTACATCCAACATATAATATATATATATATACACATATAATATTTGTTTCTTGTGCGCCAGTGTTTGCACTTTGTGGTGCTCACCAAAGTTACTGACCCCTGTGATCAGTTGTACTTGGCAATGTAGCAAAATTTGCTGTAATCAGATCAGCATTTTGGGAAATATTAACAGCTGTAGTTCTGATGAAAACCAAATATAAAATACCATATAATACCTTGTCAGCATAGAGGGGAAGATGGATGACAGAAATTACAGGAAAATCTAAAACTTGCTCAAGATGGCTCTTTTTTCAACTTGATGACACCGCCTAATCAGCTATTCAGTGGCTGAAAGACAGGATGATAAATGTCCTTGAAATGTCAAATCCTCTGGATCTGTGGAACGATTAAACAAGGGCCGGGCAGCGACCTCCATGCTCTCCTGCTGAGCTTGAGAAGTTCTGTTTGGGGAAACCGGCAAATATTCCCCTACAAGATGCATGTGCAAAATCAGTGAAGTATGAAAATCAATGTGATTTACCAAACAGATAAAAAACGAAATTTTGTTAAAAGATGCTTTTAACCAGTCGATCAATTCCCCATGGACAAAACCAAGCCCTGCCCTGCATTTTCTCTTGTTTGAGAAGCTGTTTCACTCGGATATACGTCACAATAGGCTAGCAGACTTCTTATGTTAATGTTAACTATTATTCAGGAGCCTCCAGCATTACCCATCAACAGGGTCGGATCTGCTGTGTTTATGCTATTTCTATCCCTATTTGGAAAAAAACACTGTTGTTTTCTTTTCAACTTCTATCCTTGCCATTCTCTCATTTGGATGATGGCTTAATGTGTTTTCCGTGCTTTCATTTACCATGAGCGTGTGTGTGGAGGGGCTCCTTCAGGATGAGTCATTTGCTTACACTGGCCGCTATCTCACACACACTTGCTAGCGGCACATGGCCTGAAGACGGCACACACTCTCCTTTCACGTGGTGGCCCTTCTTTGTCTGCCTCTCTCCATCAGCACACCTTCCTCTTTACTTTTTGTGCTTTTTTATCAATGCTTTTGCCGTCAT